>JAPXFY010002422.1:22500-27459 GCA_030674185.1 Monoplex corrugatus
TTCTTCGTATTCTTCTTCGCATTCTTCTTCTTCTTCTTCTTCTTCGCATTCTTCTTCTTCTTCTTCTTCATCTTCTTCTTCTTCTTCTTCTTCTTCTTTTCTTCGCATTCTTCTTCTTCTTCGCATTCTTCTTCTTCTTCTTCTTCTTCTTCTTCTTCTTCTTCTTCTTCTTCTTCTTCTTCTTCTTCTTCTTCTTCTTCTTCTTCTTCTTCTTCTTCTTCTTCTTCTCGTATTCTTCTTCGTATTCTTCTTCTTCTTCTTCTTCTTCGTATTCTTCGCAATTCTTCTTCTTCTTCTTCGCAATTCTTCTTCTTCGTATTCTTCGCATTCTTCGCATTCTTCGTATTCTTCGCATTCTTCGCATTCTTCGTATTCTTCTTCGTATTCTTCTTCGCATTCTTCTTCTTCTTCTTCTTCTTCGCATTCTTCTTCTTCTTCTTCTTCTTCTTCTTTCTTCTTCTTCTTCTTCTTCTTCTTCTTCTTCGCATTCTCTTCTCTTCTTCGCATTCTTCTTCTTCTTCTTCGCATTCTTCTTCTTCTTCGCATTCTTCTTCTTCTTCGCAATTCTTCTTCTTCTTCTTCGCAATTCTTCTTCTTCTTCGTATTCTTCTTCTTCTTCTTCTTCTTCTTCTTCTTCTTCTTCTTCTTCTTCTTCTTCTTCTTCTTCTTCTTCTTCTTCTTCTTCTTCTTCTTCATCTTCTTCTTCTTCGTATTCTTCGCAATTCTTCTTCTTCTTCGCAATTCTTCTTCTTCTTCTTCGCAATTCTTCTTCTTCTTCTTCGCAATTCTTCTCTTTCTTCTTCTCTTTCTTCTTCTTCTTCTTCTTCTTCTTCTTCTTCTTCTTCTTCTTCTTCTTCTTCTTCGTATTCTTCTTCTTCTTCTTCGTATTCTTCTTCGTATTCTTCTTCTTCTTCTTCTTCTTCGTATTCTTCGCAATTCTTCTTCTTCTTCTTCGCAATTCTTCTTCTTCGTATTCTTCGCATTCTTCGCATTCTTCGTATTCTTCGCATTCTTCGCATTCTTCGTATTCCTTCTTCTTCTTCTTCTTCTTCTTCTTCTTCTTCTTCTTCTTCTTCTTCTTCGCATTCTTCTTCTTCTTCTTCTTCTTCTTCTTCTTCTTCTTCTTCTTCTTCTTCTTCTTCGTATTCTTCTTCTTCTTCTTCTTCTTCTTCTTCTTCTTCTTCTTCGTATTCTTCTTCTTCTTCTTCTTCTTCTTCGTATTCTTCTTCTTCTTCTTCTTCTTCGTATTCTTCGCAATTCTTCTTCTTCTTCTTCGCAATTCTTCTTCTTCGTATTCTTCGCATTCTTCGCATTCTTCGTATTCTTCGCATTCTTCGCATTCTTCGTATTCTTCTTCTTCTTCTTCTTCGCATTCTTCTTCTTCTTCGCATTCTTCGCATTCTTCTTCTTCTTCTTCTTCTTCGCATTCTTCTTCTTCTTCGCATTCTTCTTCTTCTTCGCATTCTTCTTCTTCTTCTTCTTCTTCTTCTTCTTCTTCTTCGCATTCTTCTTCTTCGTATTCTTCTTCTTCTTCGTATTCTTCTTCTTCTTCTTCTTCTTCTTCTTCTTCTTCTTCTTCTTCTTCTTCATCTTCTTCTTCTTCTTCTTCTTCTTCGCATTCTTCTTCTTCTTCTTCTTCTTCTTCTTCTTCTTCGCATTCTTCTTCTTTCTTCTTCTTCTTCTTCTTCTTCTTCTTCTTCTTCTTCTTCTTCTTCTTCTTCTTCTTCTTCTTCTTCTTCTTTCGCAATTCTTCTTCTTCTTCTTCGCAATTCTTCTTCTTCTTCTTCTTCTTCTTCTTCGTATTCTTCGCAATTCTTCTCTTTCTTCTTCTTCTTCGCATTCTTCTTCTTCTTCTTCGCATTCTTCTTCTTCTTCTTCTTCTTCTTCTTCTTCTTCTTCTTCTTCTTCTTCTTCTTCTTCTTCTTCTTCTTCGCATTCTTCTTCTTCTTCGCATTCTTCTTCTTCGTATTCTTCTTCTTCTTCTTCTTCTTCTTCTTCTTCTTCTTCTTCTTCTTCTTCTTCTTCTTCTTCTTCTTCTTCTTCTTCTTCTTCTTCTTCTTCTTCGCATTCTTCTTCTTCTTCGCATTCTTCTTCTTCTTCTTCGTATTCTTCTTCTTCTTCTTCGTATTCTTCGCAATTCTTCTTCTTCTTCTTCGCAATTCTTCTTCTTCGTATTCTTCGCATTCTTCGCATTCTTCGTATTCTTCGCATTCTTCTTCTTCTTCGTATTCTTCTTCTTCTTCTTCTTCGCATTCTTCTTCTTCTTCTTCTTCTTCGCATTCTTCTTCTTCTTCTTCTTCTTCGCATTCTTCTTCTTCTTCGCATTCTTCTTCTTCTTCGCATTCTTCTTCTTCTTCGCATTCTTCTTCTTCTTCGCATTCTTCTTCTTCTTCTTCTTCTTCTTCTTCTTCTTCTTCTTCTTCTTCTTCTTCTTCTTCTTCTTCTTCTTCTTCTTCTTCTTCTTCTTCTTCTTCTTCTTCTTCTTCTTCTTCTTCTTCTTCTTCTTCTTCTTCTTCTTCTTCTTCTTCTTCTTTCTTCTTCTTCTTCGTATTCTTCGCAATTCTTCTTCGTATTCTTCGCAATTCTTCTTCTTCTTCTTCGCAATTCTTCTTCGTATTCTTCGCAATTCTTCTCTTTCTTCTTCTCTTCTTCTTCTTCTTCTTCTTCTTCTTCTTCTTCTTCTTCTTCTTCTTCTTCTTCTTCTTCTTCTTCGTATTCTTCTTCTTCTTCTTCTTCTTCTTCTTCTTCTTCTTCTTCAAATTCTTCTTCAAATTCTTCTTCAAATTCTTCTTCAAATTCTTCTTCAAATTCTTCTTCTTCAAATTCTTCTTCTTCAAATTCTTCTTCTTCGCATTCTTCTTCTTCTTCGCATTCTTCTTCTTCTTCGCATTCTTCTTCTTCTTCGCATTCTTCTTCGCATTCTTCTTCGCATTCTTCTTCTTCGCCTTCTTCTTCTTCTTCGCATTCTTCTTCGCATTCTTCTTTGCATTCTTCTTCTTCTTTGCATTCTTCTTCTTCTTTGCATTCTTCTTCGCATTCTTCTTCTTTGCATTCTTCTTCTTCTTTGCATTCTTCTTCTTCTTCTTCTTCTTTGCATTCTTCTTCTTCTTCTTTGCATTCTTCTTCTTCTTCTTTGCATTCTTCTTCTTCTTCTTCTTTGCATTCTTCTTCTTCTTCTTCTGAAAATTGTAAATACTGTCACAACAGTGAAAGAAAACTGTAAATACTGTTACAACAGTGAAAACTGTAAATACTGTTACAACAGTGAAAACTGTAAATACTGTTACAACAGTAAAAACTGTAAATACTGTTACAACAGTGAAAACTGTAAATACTGTTACAACAGTGAAAACTGTAAATACTGTTACAGCAGTGAAAACTGTAAATACTGTTACAACAGTGAAAACTGTAAATACTGTTACAACAGTGAAAACTGTAAATATTGTTACAACAGTGAAAACTGTAAATACTGTTACAACAGTGAAAACTGTAAATACTGTTACAACAGTGAAAACTGTAAATACTGTTACAGCAGTGAAAACTGTAAATACTGTTACAACAGTGAAAACTGTAAATACTGTTACAACAGTGAAAACTGTAAACACTGTTACAACAGTGAAAACTGTAAATACTGTTACAACAGTGAAAACTGTAAATACTGTAAATACTGTTACAACAGTGAAAACTGTAAATACTGTTACAGCAGTGAAAACTGTAAATACTGTTACAACAGTGAAAACTGTAAATACTGTTACAACAGTGAAAACTGTAAATACTGTTACAACAGTAAAAACTGTAAATACTGTTACAACAGTGAAAACTGTAAATACTGTTACAACAGTGAAAACTGTAAATATTGTTACAACAGTGAAAACTGTAAATACTGTTACAACAGTGAAAACTGTAAATACTGCTACAACAGTGAAATCTGATTTTAAATATTGTTACAACAGTGAAATCTGATTTTAAATACTGTTACAACAGTGAAATCTGATTTTAAATATTGTTACAACAGTGAAATCTGATTTTAAATATTGTTACAACAGTGAAATCTGATTTTAAATACTGTTACAACAGTGAAATCTGATTTTAAATATTGTTACAACAGTGAAATCTGATTTTAAATACTGTTACAACAGTGAAATCTGATTTTAAATATTGTTACAACAGTGAAATCTGATTTTAAATACTGTTACAACAGTGAAATCTGATTTTAAATATTGTTACAACAGTGAAATCTGATTTTAAATACTGTTACAACAGTGAAATTTGATTTAGATATTGTTACAACAGTGAAATCTGATTTTAAATACTGTTACAAACAGTGAAATCTGATTTTAAATACTGTTACAACAGTGAAATCTGATTTTAAATACTGTTACAACAGTGAAATCTGATTTTTGATATTGTTACAACAGTGAAATCTGATTTTAAATACTGTTTTCCCAAAAGTGAAATCTGATTTATATATTTTTTTACAACAGTGAAATCTTTATTTTTAATATGTTAAACAGTGAAATCTGATTTTAAATATGTTACAACAGTGAAATTTTGATTTTAAATATTTACAACAGTGAAATCTGATTTTTAAAAATTGTTACAAAAAGTGAAATCTGATTTAAATATGTTAAAAACAGTGAAATCTGATTTTTAATTTTTTGTTTCAACAGTGAAATTTGATTTTAAATAAATTGGGTTTAAAAAGTGAAATTGATTTTTAAAAATTTTTAAACAGTGAAATCTGATTTTTAAAAATTGTTTCAAAAAGTGAAAACTGATTTTTTTAAAATTTTTACAACAGTGAAATCTGATTTTTAAAAATTGTTACAAAATTAAATCTGATTTTTAAAAATTTTTACAAAAAGTGAAATCTGATTTAATATTTTTACAAAAAGTGAAATCTTATTTTTAAATATTTTAAACAGTTAAATCATTTAATATGTTACAACATTTAAATCT
>JAPXFY010002423.1:2500-5000 GCA_030674185.1 Monoplex corrugatus
CAGGTACAGACAGAGACAGACAGAGACAGACAGACAGACAGAGACAGACAGAGACAGACAGAGACAGACAGAGACAGACAGACAGACAGAGACAGACAGAGACAGAAAGACAGAACCAGGTACAGACACAGACAGACAGAGACAGACAGACAGAACCAGGTACAGACACAGACAGACAGAGACAGACAGACAGAACCAGGTACAGACACAGACAGACAGAGACAGAAAGACAGAACCAGATACAGACAGAGACAGACAGACAGACAGAACCAGGTACAGACAGAGACAGACAGACAGAAAGACAGAACCAGATACAGACAGAGACAGACAGACAGACAGACAGAACCAGATACAGACAGAGACAGACAGACAGACAGACAGAACCAGATACAGACAGAGACAGACAGAGACAGAAAGACAGAACCAGATACAGACACAGACAGACACAGACAGAAAGACAGAACCAGATACAGACAGAGACAGACAGAGACAGAAAGACAGAACCAGGTACAGACACAGACAGACAGAGACAGACAGAGACAATAAGACAGAACCAGGTACAGACAGAGACAGACAGACAGAAAGACAGAACCAGGTACAGACACAGACAGACAGAGACAGACAGACAGAACCAGGTACAGACAGAGACAGACAGAGACAGAAAGACAGAACCAGGTACAGACACAGACAGACAGAGACAGACAGACAGAACCAGGTACAGACAGAGACAGACAGAGACAGAAAGACAGAACCAGGTACAGACACAGACAGACAGAGACAGAAAGACAGAACCAGGTACAGACAGAGACAGACAGACAGAAAGACAGAACCAGGTACAGACAGAGACAGACAGAGACAGACAGACAGAACCAGGTACAGAGACAGACAGAAAGACAGAACCAGGTACAGACACAGACAGACAGAGACAGAAAGACAGAACCAGGTACAGAGACAGACAGACAGACAGAAGACAGAACCAGTACAGACAGAACAGACAGAGACAGAAGACAGAACCAGGTACAGAAAAGACAGACAGAAAGACAGAACCAGGTACAGACACAGACAGACAGAGACAGAAAGACAGAACCAGTACAGAGACGACAGACAGACAGAAAGACAGAACCAGGTACAGACAAGACAGACAGAGACAGAACAGACAGAACCGGACAGAAGACAGACAGACAGACAGAAAGACAGAACCAGGTACAGACAAGACAGACAGAACAGAAAGACAGAACCAGGTACAGAGAGACAGACAGACAGACAGAAAGACAGAACCAGGTACAGACACAGACAGACAGAGACAGAAAGACAGAACCAGGTACAGAAACAGACAGACAGACAGAGACAGAACAGACAGAACCAGATACAGACAAGACAGACAGAGACAGAAAGACAGAACCAGGTACAGACAACAGACAGACAGACAGAAAGACAGAACCAGAACAGACCAGACAGACAGAAGACAGACAGAAAGACAGAACCAGGTACAGAACAGACAGACAGAGACAGAAAGACAGAACCAGAACAGACACAGACAGACAGAACAGAAAGACAGAACCAGGTACAGACAGAGACAGACAGAACAAACAGACAGAAACAGGTACAGACACAGACAGACAGAGACAGAAAGACAGAACCAGGTACAGACAGAGACAGACAGAGACAGAAAGACAGAACCAGATACAGACAGAGACAGACAGAGACAGACAGAGACAGAAAGACAGAACCAGGTACAGACAGAGACAGACAGAGACAGACAGAGACAGAAAGACAGAACCAGATACAGACACAGACAGACAGAGACAGAAAGACAGAACCAGATACAGACAGAGACAGACAGAGACAGACAGAGACAGAAAGACAGAACCAGGTACAGACACAGACAGACAGACAGAAAGACAGAACCAGATACAGACACAGACAGACAGAGACAGAAAGACAGAACCAGGTACAGACAGAGACAGACAGACAGAAAGACAGAACCAGGTACAGACACAGAGACAGAGGGAGGGACAGAGACAGAGGGAGGGACAGAGACAGAGGGAGGGACAGAGACAGAGGGAGGGACAGAGACAGAGAGGAGGAAAGAGAGAAAAAAGAGATGGGGGAAGGAGAGGAGGAAAGACACACAGAGAGGGAGAGAATGGAGAAAAATAACGAAATTGAGGGAGAAAGAGACAAATAGAGAAAGACAATGGGAAACAGGTGAGACAGAGACAGAGTTAGAGAGAGACAGACAGACAGAGACAGAGAGAGACAGAGAAAGAGAGAGAGACAGAGACAGAGCGAGAGAAAGAGAGACAGACAGACAGACAGACAGACAGACAGAGACACAGAGAGAGAGAGACAGAGAGAGACAGAGAAAGAGAGAGACAGAGACAGAGTGAGAGAAGAGAGAGAGGGAAGGGCAGGGTAAAGAATAGAGAAGGGGAGAGAGACGAGAAGAGAGGGAGAGTAAAGGGCAGAGAGGAAGAGAGACAGGGAATGAGATAGATAG
>JAPXFY010002423.1:17500-27456 GCA_030674185.1 Monoplex corrugatus
CCCCAACAAAACCCCAAAAACCCCACAACACCCCCATAAAACACAAACAACCACACCCCAAAACCCCCACCCCCCAACACCCAAAAACCCCCAAACCCCCAAACCCCCCCCCCCACCCCACCAAACAACACAACCCCACCCCCCCAAACCCCCCACACCCCCAAAAACAACCAAACAACCCCAAACACCCAACCCACCACACCAAACATAACAAAACAACAAACATAACAAAACATACAAAACCACAAACAAAACAAACAAAACAACATAACAAAAAAACCCAAAACAAACAAACCAAAAACAAACAAACCAAACAAAAAACAAAAAACCAAAACCAAAACAAACAACAACCAAAACATAACAAAACAAAACTAACAAAACAAACATAACACAACAAACAAAAAACATAACAAAACCTAACAAAACAAACAAAAC
Source organism: Monoplex corrugatus (assembly GCA_030674185.1). NCBI lineage: Eukaryota > Metazoa > Mollusca > Gastropoda > Littorinimorpha > Ranellidae > Monoplex > Monoplex corrugatus. Next base: position 17,936 of record JAPXFY010002423.1, read on the forward strand.
AAACATAACAAAACAAACAAAACAAAACATAACAAACAAACAAAACAAAACAAACAAAACAACAAACACAAAACATAACAAAACAAACAAAAACAAAACAAACAAACATAACAAAACAAAACAAAACAAAACAAAACAAAACCACAAAACAAACAAAACAAAACAACAAACAAACAAAACAACAAATCAAACATAACAAAACAAACAAAACAAAAAAAAAACAAACATAACAAAACATAACAAAACAAAACATAACAAAACAAAACAAACAAAACATAACAAAACAAAACAAAACAACATAACAAAACAACAAAACAAAACAAAAACAAACATAACACAACAACAAAACAAAACAAAACAAAACAAAACAAAACACAACAAAACATAACATAACATAAATAACTAACATAACAAAACAAAACAACACAAACAAAACAAACAAAACATAACAAAACATAACAAAACAAACAAAACAAAACACAACAAAAAAGCATGGTAAAGGCATTATAATAATTTCCTGTTCAAGCGAACATTTTTTAAAAAGAAAATCCACATTTTGGCCTTCCCAAGGTCTTTGTAACTTGAGTGAAATGGAACTTGATATGTGTTGAGCACAAAGACGGACTTCCTGCTGTAGACACAGATGTTAAATACTGTCTGAAGTTAAGAAGGAAAAGTGATGGTTAACAACCTTTTTGAAAATACCAGTTTATTTCACACTTTCCTTTTTTTGGCCCCGTGATTATGACCTTGCAGTTTTCACTTCCAAACTTCATTACACTTGCATATATTACTATAAATGAACCCCAAAACACGCACAACTACTACGCGCTCGCACAGAAAGAGAGAGAGAGAGAGAGGGAGAGAGAGATAGAGGGGAGAGAGGGCAGACAGACAGACAGACAGGGAGGCAGACAGACAGACAGACAGACACATATACACCACACGCGCACACACACACCACAAAACACACACACCTACACACTCACACACACACACATACGTACACACACACACACAGACACACGAACACACAGACACACACAGACACACACACACATCCACACAACACACACCACACACACACACTCACACACACATACACACACACACACACACACACACGCACGCACGTACACACTCACACACAACACCAACACACACACACACACACACACACAAAACCTAATCACTCACACACACACACACACGCACGCACATACACACACACGCACACACACACACACCACACACCTACACACTCACACACACACACCCCTACACACACAACACTACACACACACACACACACACACACACACCACACAAACACCCCTACACACTCACGCAACACACACCCACCACACACACCCCCACCCCCACACACACCACACACACACACCCCTAACACACACACACACACACATTATACTCACAACACACACACACCACACACCACACACACACCACACTCTACACACACACCACACACACACACACACACACACACACACACACACAACCACCACCCCCACACACACACACACACCAACACCCTACACACTCACACACACACATATACTCACACACACACACACACACCACACACACACACACTCTACACACCACACCACACACACACACACACAACACACACACACACACACACACACACACCACCACCCCTACACACTCACACCACACATGTACTCACACACACACACACACAACACACACACACCACACACACCACACCCACACACACACACACACACACACACACACACACACACACACACACACACCTACACACACACACACACACACACCCCTACACACTCACACACACACACACACTCACACACACACACACACAACACTCACCACACACACCTACAAACACACACACACACACACCAACCACACACACACACACACACACACACCCCACCCACAAAAAGTCTTTCAGCTGGAATATTATCAACAACAAAAAGTGTACTCTCTCTTTTCGTCTCAAAGCTTACACTTTAATTTACAGTGAGCAAAAAAGGTATACTCTTGCTCGGTCCTCTCCCTTTAGCCCTTTGTTTAACATTCAACAAAGTTAACTCGCTTTGAATTTTGCAAATGTATTACATGAATACTTAAAATGATAAATATACACCTCCCAATCTAACAGTAAACACAAGAAAATTGCACATATAATTCTTCACGAGTTGATGAAAATTTTTAGTGTGCTTTCCTTTCGCCAAAAAAAGGAATTGTTTTATTTTTAATTATAACGTATGCATAAACAGAGTGACCCATAATTTGAAAATTGGATAAATAGTGATGATTTTAGTGTTGCCAGTTTTATGTATACAAGTTGGTTCCATGATTCAGTTCATTCTTGCGGGGGATTGCACCTAATGTACAGTATATGATCCTCACTTTCGTTGTAAGAAGGAAACTGCGTTGTCTATCTTCCTTGTACGTCTGACATTAATTTTATGTACCCATTCATAATTTTGTTTAAATATAATGACAAAGAGAAGGATAGACGTGCAACAGCGTGTCATCTGAGAGAAGAGAGATTACTGGATACATGAGATGAGGTACAGTCGAGGGAAACAGAAATGTATGAGGTCAGACGATGGAGGACAGAATATATTGGGGTAAGTACAATGTGGGATAGGACAGGACAACATTGAGGGTCAGGTCAATGGGGACAGGAGAACATAAAGGTCAGGACAATGTGGACAAGGGAACATTGAGGGTCAGGACAATGGGGACAGGAAACATGAGGTCAGGACAATGTGGACAGGGACATTGAGGGTCAGGACAAATGGAGACAGGAAAAAAATAGAGGGTCAGCACAGTGCGGACAGGAAACATTGAAGGTCAGGTCAATGGGGACAGGAAATGTTGAGGGGACAGGACAATGGAGACATGAAACAATTGAGGGTCAGGACAATGGCGACAGGAAACATTGAGGGTCAGGACAATGGCGACAGGAAACATTGAGGGTCAGACAATGGTGACAGGAAACATAGAGGTCAGGACAATGGTGACAGGAAACATAGAGGTCAGGACAGTGGGGGACAGGAAAGATTGAGGGTCAGGACAATGGGGGACAGGAAACATTGAGGTCAGGAAAATGGGACACGAAACATTGAGGGTCAGGGACAGTGGGACACGAAACATTGGAGGGTCAGGACCAATGGGGGACAGAAACATAGAGGGTCATGGACAGTGGGGGACAGGAAATCTAAAGGGTCAGGACAGTGGGGACAGAACATAGAGGGTCAGGGGACAGTGGGGGACAGGAAACATTGATGTCAGGACAATGGAGGACAGGAAACATAGAGGGATCAGGACAGTGGGGGACAGGAAACATTGATGTCAGGACAATGGGGGACAGGAAATATTGAGGGTCAGGATAATGGGGACAGGAAACATTGATGTCAGGACAATGGGGGCAGGAACATAGAGGGTCAGACAGTGGGGGGCAGGAAACATAGAGGGTCAGGGACAGTGGGGACAGGAAACATTGATGTCAGGACAGTGGGGAACAGGAAACATAGAGGGTCAGGACAATGGGGGACACGGAAACATAGAGGGTCAGGACAGTGGGGGACAGGAAACATAGAGGGTCAGGACAGTGGGGGACAGGAAACAAAGAGGGTCACGACAGTGGGGGACAGGAAACATTGATGTCACGGACAGTGGGGGACAGGAAACATAAGAGGGTCAGGACAGTGGGGGACAGGAAACATAGAGGGTCAGGAAATGGGGACAGGAAACATAGCGGGTCAGGACAGTGGGGGACAGGAAACATAGAGGGTCAAGACAGTGGGGGACAGGAACAATAGAGGGTCAGGATAATGGGGGACAGGAACATTGATGTCAGGACAATGGGGACAGGAAACATTGATGTCAGGACAATGGGGGACAGGGAAACATAGAGGGTCAGGACAGTGGGGACAGGAAACATTGATGTCAGGACAGTGGGGGACAGGAAGCCATAGAGGGTCAGGAGAGTGGGGGACAGGAAACATAGAGGGTCAGGACAGGGGGGACAGGAAACATAGAGGGTCAGGACAGTGGGGGACAGGAAACAAGAGGGTCACGACAGTGGGGGACAGGAAAACATTGATGTCAGGACAGTGGGGGGGACAGGAAACATAGAGGGTCAGGACAGTGGGGGACAGGAAACATAGAGGGTCAGGACAATGGGGGACATGAAAAACATAGAGGATCAAGGACAGTGGGGACAGGAAACATATAGGGTCAGAAAGTGGGGACATGAAGCATAGAGGATCAGGACAATGGGGGACAGGAAACATAGAGGATCAGGACAATGGGGACAGGAACATAGAGGGTCAGGACAGTGGGGGACAGGAAACATAGAGTGTCAGGACAGTGGGGGACAGGAAACACTAGAGGGTCAGGACAGTGGAGGACAGGAAACATTGAGGGTCTTGGACAATGGGGACAGAAAACATAGAGGGTCAGGACAGTGGGGGACAAGGAAACATAGAGGGTCAGGACAATGGGGACAGGAAACATAGAGGGTCAGGACAGTGGGGGGGCAGGAAACATAGAGGGTTCAGGACAGTGGGGGACAGGAAACATAGAGGGTCAGGACAGTGGGGGGAAGGAACATAGAGGGTCAGGACAGTGGGGGACAGGAAACATAGAGGTCTGTGACAGTGGGGGACAGGAAACATAGAGGGTCAGGACAGTGGGATCAGGAAACATAGAGGGTCAGGGCAATGGGAGAAGAAACATAGAGGATCAGGACAATTGGGGACAAGGAAACATAGAAGGTCAGAACAGTGGGGGACAGGAAAACATTGAGGGTCAAGACATGGTGGACAGGAAACCTGGAGGACAGGACAATGGGGGACAGGAAACATAGAGGGTCAGGACAATGGGGGACAGGAAACATAGAAAGTCAGGACAGTGGGGGACAGGAAACAATGGAGGATCAGGACAATGGGGGACATGAAACATGAGGGTCAGGACAATGGGGACAGGAAACATAGAGGGTCAGGACAATGGGGACAGGAAAACAGAGAGGATCAGGACAATGGGGACATGAAGCATAGAGGATCAGGACAATGGGGACAGGAAACATAGAGGGTCAGGACAGTGGGGAAGGAACATCAGGGGTCAGGATAATGGGGGCAAGAAACATAGAGGGTCAGGACAGTGGGGACAGGAAATATTGAAGGGTCAGGACAATGGGGACTGGAAACATAGAGGGTCAGGACAATGGGGACAGGAAACATAGAGGGTCAGGACAGTGGGGACAGGAAACATAGAGGGTCAGGACAGTGGGGACAGGAAACATAGAGGGTCAGGGACAATGGGGAAGCAGAACATAGAGGGTCAGGACAATGGGGGATCAGGTAACATAGAGGGTCAGGACAATGGGGACAGGGAACATTAGAGGGTCAGGACAGTGCGGGACAGGAAACATAGAGGGTCAGGACAGTGGGGGACAGGAAACATAGAGGGTCAGGGTCAGTGGGGGACAGGAAACATAGAGGGTCAGGACAATGTGGGACAGTAAACATAGAGGGTCAGGACAATGGGGGACAGTTAAACATAGAGGGTCAGGACAGTGCGGGACAGGAAAACTAGAGGGTCAGGACAGTGGGGACAGGAAATATAGAGGATCAGGATAATGGGGGACAGGAAACATAGAGGTCAGGATAATGGGGGAAGGAAACATAGAGGGTCAGGATAATGGTGGGAAGGAAACACTAGAGGGTTAGGACAGTGGGGACAGGAAACTCAGGGGTCTGGACAGTGGGGACAGGAAACATCAGGGAGTCAGGATAATGGGGGAAGGAAACATAGAGGGTCAGGATAATGGGGGAAGGAACATCAGGGTCAGGATAATGGGTGGCAGGAAGTATCAGGGGGGTGAGATACAGGAAACATTGGGGTCAGGACAGTCGGTGACAGAAACTTAAGGGTCAGAACTATGGGTGACAGGAACTATACGTGACAGGAACTATTTGTGACAGGAACTATGCGTGACAGGAAACTTTTGGGTCAGGATAATGGGGACAGGAAATCAGGGCGCCAAGACAATGGAGACAGGACAATGGGGATAGGAAACATTGGTGGCAGGACAGATGGAATCAGGACAGGAAACTTGGGGGGTCAGGACAACGGGGACAGGAAACATCGGGTTAGGACAGTGGGGGGACAGGGTAGGGGACGGGAAACATTGGGGGTCAGAACAATGAAGGATAGGGGAAAATGGGTGTGAGGATAGTGAGGAACAGGAACAGCAGGAGAGGACAGTGGAGGACAGGGAACATGGGGACAGGGGGGGGGAGAAGACAGGAGAATGGAGGACAGGAATCAGTGGCAGAGGGTAGACATGAATGACAGAGACAATAGAGGATTATATAACATTATGGTCAGTGAGGGGTCACTACACAAGGGCAGTGAGTGGAATAGGAAACACTGGGTGTCATGCCACCTTGAGGAAACTTCACATGAAGCAAAACGTGGCGGTCAGTGAAGGCACTAACACTCTGTGGTTACTGTGAAAACAGAATGTAAATGATGTCAAAGGTCGGCGAGAAAATGCCTTTTACACACATAATTCTTCCTTGTTTTGTTTGTTTGTTTGTTTGTTTGTTTGGCTCGTATGACCCTGACCTTGGCGCAATGACTTCCAGGCCGATGCATTCGTGACTCCAGTTTGGTCTACATCTATGATCTACATTTGGTGAAAGTTCGAGCATAACTAGATGAAAACAATCTGGTAAACTTATTTTCTCTCTCTCTCTCTCTCTCTCTCTCTCTCTCTCTCTCTCTCTCTCTCTCTCTCTCTCTCTCTCTCTCTCTCTCTGTTCTCTCTGTCTCTCTGTCTCTCTGTCTCTCTCTCTGTTTCTCTCTCTCTCTCTCTTTCTCTCTCTCATCTCTCTCTCTCTCACACCACACACATACACACACACACAAATAAATAAATAAACAAACAAACACACCACAGAGACAGACACGCATAAACTCTCACCACGGAACACAAATCTGCCATTGTGCACACCATCAAAAAAACGATTGGCAAGGAAAAAAAAAAAACCTCTTCACTTACATTTGAAATTGAACAACGCCCTCCCCCCCCCCCCCCAAACAAAACAAAAACAAAAGAAAAACAAAACAAAAAACAAAGAAAAACATAAAACAACAACAACATCAACAACAACAAACAAACAAAACAAAAAAACAAACAACCCCCCAAAAAAACAACAACAAACAAAACGACGACGACAACAACAACACAACAACAACAACAACAACACAAAACAAACAAAACAAACAACCCCCTCAACAACAACAAATCAACCTATCAACACTGCCATCACCAATAGCAGCGAACACAATATCTCACTGCACAATCTACACAGTGTAAAATAGACCCACGTCTAACAAGGGCAGATAACAACTGCTGGCAGACAGTCAGGGAACAGTGAGGGGAGATAACCAACACCTTGCACCTCTTTTGTGGCAAGAACCACAACTCTTTTTTCTGCACAAACAAAGTGTACAGTTACCATTCTCACTGCGCTTTTTTAAAAAATCTGCCTAAAAAGAAAAGGGATAATTTTTGTATTGACACTTGGAGTTTCTGTGTTTGTGTCTGTATGTCTGTGTAGGAAATGGTTCAGCGAAGATATATTTTTTCTGTTGACTCCACAGAACAAGACGTCAACACCAGACTCGGAAATGCCTGGGGCGCTCTAAATCAACTGGACAAAATCTGGAAATCCAATCTACCAGACAACCTGAAAAGGAACTTCTTCCGAGTAGCATAGAGGTCCGTTCTTACATATGGTCAATCTCTTGGACCCTAACAACGACTTTGGAAAAGAAGATTGATGGAGCATACACACGAATGCTGCGTGCAGCCCTGAACAAATCCTGGAGAGAACACCCAACCAAAAAAGTGTTGTATGGTAAGATCCCACCAATCAGTAAATCAATACGTAAACAAAAAATGCGCTTCGCGGGACACTGCGGCGTAGCAAAGAAGAACTGGTGGGGGATGTTCTACTATGGAGACCCAGTAACGGCAAACAAAGACCAGGACGTCCAAAGAAGACCTCATCGACCAACTGATGGATGATACGGGCTGTCAGTATGATAAACTACCTACTGCAATGTCTGACAGAGAAGGATGGAAGAAACGTGTCATGGATAGCCGAGCAAGCTCGACTGATGATGATGATGATGTGATGATGTGATGATGATGATGATATGTTTTATCTCTTTGTTTGCACTTTGTTTCTTTATTTTGTTTCGTTTTCTCTAAACCAAGCTTGGTTTATAGGTATCTATCGCTAAAGTAATCGTGAATGCATAATCGTTAATACAAAACCTTATCATTTTTTGTATAGTGATAGTTTTCAAACTCATTCGGACTTACTTCGCTTTAAACACAATCAGACTTTTTTAGTGGAGCATTGAGAATCAAGCTGTTAGGTGAGCTGACCACACTGCACTATATTGTTGTACAGTCTGTATCTGTTAGGTGAGTGACCACACTGCACTATGTTGTTGTACAGTCTGTATCTGTTAGGTGAGCTGACCACACTGCACATGTTGTTGTACAGTCTGTATCTGTTAGGTGAGCTGACCACACTGCACTAAAGTTGTTGTACAGTCTGTATCCGTTAGGTGAGCTGACCACACTGCACTATGTTGTTGTACAGTCTGTATGTGTTAGGTGAGCTGACCAAAATGCCCCTATGTTGTTGTACAGTCTTTATCTTTGGTCGGGCGTGCATGCTGGGTGTTTTATTTTTTCTATAAGACCCGCCACTGACATGACTTAAGGATCTTTAACATGTGTAGTTGAATTTCTGCATACGTATACACGAGAAGGGGAGCAGGCACTGGCAAATGTGCTGACGCTACAGATGAATGTGTCAGATAAAATCCAAACTTTGGGCATGGCATAAGCCATTAGCCTGTACAAAAGGCCTTGGCCTTCTGCGTGCCTGTAGACACAAAGCACTTCACTTTTTGTTTATAGTTGATTTACTGTTCATTGATGATTTTGCACTAAGTTAATTTAAAACTATTTTCATTTATTTTTCATTTTCATTTTTTTTTTATTTCATTCTCTCTCTCTGATTCTCTCTCTCTCTCTCTCTCTTTTTTTTTTTTTTTTTTTTGGTATTACCATCAAATATTTTTCATTACCATTTTCTTTATCATTGTTATCATTATCATTACAATTACATTTTCATTTCTGTTCTTTTCATTAATTTTGTTTTGTTTTTGTTTTTGTTTACTTAGTTGGTGTCTTTTTTTCCAGTTTGGGAAACAGCTTGCTGAAAAACGGAATCAGGTAAAATAACTTTTATCGACCGAATTGTGTTAATAGAGCGCAGAGCTGGAGATAAATAGTATGGCTGACCATCGTATTCCTACACTTGTTTTGACGGCAGTATTTGGGTAGGTTCGTGTCAAAAGGGTGAATGACAGCTTGTAAGAAATGAATATGATTATTG
>JAPXFY010002424.1:0-17500 GCA_030674185.1 Monoplex corrugatus
ACAGTAAAGAATACAACCAACCAACCAACCAACCAACCAACCAACAACCAACCAACCAACAACCAACCAACCAACCAACCAACCAATCAATCAATCAATCATCAATCAATCCAACCAACCAACCAACCAACCAACCAACATCAAACCAACCAACCAACCAACTAACCAATCATCAAAACCAACCAACCAACCAACCAACCAACCAATCCAATCAACCAATCAATCAATCAACCAACCAACCAACCAACAATCAATCAATCAATCAATCAATCAATCAATCAATCAACACTGATCAGTTTGTTTATTGTTATTTGGGGCTTAACGTCCACACCCACATAAACTATAGAGCAGATGGAATGCTGTATAATCATTGAATCGATGATCAAAACTTGTCAATGGCTTTTACGTTTGGAGGATCTGATGCAGAAGACCAATCCACTCATGATCTTTAGGAATTCCTTTCTGAACCTCTGGCCTGTCAGGCAGTACAGATAGAAGTTCATGGAGTAATTCATAAAACGGAGAGTTGAACAAACAGCGTATAGAAAGTAAAACAAGGACACTTTCTGATTCATCAGGTGTCCATAGTTTATCATTACTTCAAAACGGCGATGTGAGGTAATGTGGTGACTAAGAAGGACACAGACACAACGAGAGCTGTCAGAGTGATGGAGTTCATTTTTCTCTCTCTGTGTCTCTGCTGTGTGTCTGTGGCAGTCAACTGGTCACCAGCTTCCTTCACTGACGTTCTTAACTTCACACCAGCACAATGTTACCGATCATCAGACAGATGAAAGGCAGCAAAGAATGCAGAAACAGGTTGATTATAATTAACATTTCCCCATACATACTGATGTATTCCTTAAAAACACAATTCCCATCTACAGCTTCTGTCCCATACAGATAGTGAGAGCAAACCAAGCTGACAAAGATAACAACGCCCACAATGACGGCCCAGGATGTCTTTGCTGTACACAGCACGTTCACACGATGTGGCCACACCACAGACATGGCCCTGTGTGACACCATCACCACCACAAGCCAGGCAGAACAGACAAGGATACAATTTCTATGAAAAAACTCATCTTACACAAGCGGCATGATAATACATCTGATGAAATTTCCTAATTTCTTCGACCCACTGAAAGGAAAGGAACTGCTAGGTTAAAACAGAGATCAGTCACAGCCAGACACAGGAAATAACGGTCCAAGGCAGAACGGTTGGCATGAAATCTACAAACTATGATGATAGTCATCACATTGCCGAACACACCCAGGATGAGAATGGTGGGCAGAGAGATAATCGTGATCCAACCTGCTATCTCAAATAATCGCAATACATAATTATCTTCAGTGATGTCTGCTAATAAAGCTGTACTGCCTGTCATGATACTGGTCACAGTCATCATCATGTATGTCATATTTCTTACAGAGGATGTAGAATCCCCTGTCATGATATCAGACACAGTCATCATCAAGTGTGTTACATTTCTCTGATCCTTGGTCCTGGACACATAAACCAGCTACCTGGTCTGTCTGAAATCAGCAATGAGGGAAACCTCTGGAAATACGTTAGTGACTATTTCTGAACCCGTAGCAAACCCAGATGTGTGAACATCAGTGGCTGACTTAGCTCAGGGCTAATTTATTGCCACACACATCTCAGGATATGACTGACTTAGTCACGCCTAATTATTGCCTCACACATCTCAGGATATGACTGTCTTAGTTCAGGCTAATTTATTGCCACACACATCTCAGGATAGACTGTCTTAGTTCATGGCAAAATTTATTGCCACACACATCTCAGGTATGACTGATTAGTTCAGGCTAATTCATTGCCTCACACACATCATAGGATATGATTGTCTTAGTTCAGGGCTAATTTATTGCCACACACATCTCAGGATATGATTGTCTTAGTTCAGGGCTAATTTATTGCCACACACATCTCAGGATATGACTGACTTATTTCAGGGCTAATTTGTTGCCACACACATCTTAGGATAAAACTGTCTCAGTTCAGGGCAAATGTATTGCCACACACATCGCAGGGTATTACTATAGTAGCTAATCCTGTCTGTTGCTGTGTTCCATAGATCCCCTCCTATAACTCCCACCTCCATCACCCACACTGAACACTGGACCAGAAGAAGTAAATGACGTGTAGTTGACGTCATCCACCAACAGTGTGAACCGTGATATTGTTGTAAGTGCCATACAATGAAAAACGCAAATCATTGACATCAACACAAACTTTCAGTTTCATTCATTACTGAAAATACAATGGAAGAATACCAAGGTAGTCAACCAATTCTGACAATCTATAAGAACACCAAGGTAGTCAACCAGTTCTGACAATCTATAAGAATACCAAGGTAGTCAACCAATTCTGACAATCTATAAGAATACCACGGTAGTCAACCAGTTCTGACAATCTATAAGAATACCACGGTAGTCAATCAGTTCTGACAATCTATAAGAATACCAAGGTAGTCAACCAGTTCTGACAATCTATAAGAATACCAAGGTAGTCAACCAGTTCTGACAATCTATAAGAATACCAAGGTAGTCAACCAATTCTGACAATCTATAAGAATACCAAGCTAGTCAACCAATTCTGACAATCTATAAGAATACCACGGTAGTCAATCATTCTGACAATCTATAAGAATACCACGGTAGTCAACATTCTGACAATCTATAAGAATACCAAGGTAGTCAACCAGTTCTGACAATCTATAAGAATACCAAGTAGTCAACCAATTCTGACAATCTATAAGAATACCAAGGTAGTCAACCAATTCTGACAATCTATAAGAATCCGAAGGCAGTCAACCAATTCTGACAATCTTAAGAATACCAAGGCAGTCAACCAATTCTGACAATCTATAAGAATACCAAGGTAGTCAACCATTCTGACAATCTATAAGAATACCAAGGTAGTCAACCAGTTCTGACAACCTATAAGAATCAAGGCAGTCAACCAATTCTGACAATCTATAAGAATACCAAGGTAGTCAACCAGTTCTGACAATCTTTTATCAAGAATAAATGTATTACAAAAATGTCTAGAAATTATAGAGAAATGCGAATGGCAGTGACCATTCATGCAAACTATAAAATCCAATGGTGTCAACCAATTCCTGCAATCTTGGTATATAGGATATACCAATGGTTGTCAGTGTTGTAATGTATACGATCCTAGTGCAGTCATCACTTCTGCAAGAATACCAAGGTAGTCAACCAGTTCTGACAATCTATAAGAATGCGAAGGCAGTCAACCAATTCTGACAATCTATAAGAATACCAAGGTAGTCAACCAGCTCTGACAATCTGTAAGAATACCAAGGTAGTCAACCAGTTCTGACAATCTATAAGAATACCAAGGTAGTCAACCAATTCTGACAATCTATAAGAACACCAAGGTAGTCAACCAGTTCTGACAATCTTTCATTTTCAATGGAAAAATACTATTTACAAAAAATGTCTAGAAATAAAGAGAACAAGACAGACTATGTGCATGTGCCTGTGCATGCATGTGGACTAAATGCAATGGGTGTTGAGCATACCGATGTATGTGCGCGTGCCTCTGTGTGTATACGTACGTGTGTATATACATATGTGTGGGTGTGTGTGTGTGTGTGTGTGTGTGTGTGTGTGTGTGTGTGTGTGTGTGTGTGTGTGTGTATCTGAGTCTCTGTCTGTGTGCGTGCAGTGCACGTGTGCGTGCGCGTGCGCGCGCGCGCGTGCGTGTGTGTGAGCCTTTGTGTGTGTTTCTCTGTGTGTGTATCTGTGTCTCTCTGTCTCTCTCTTTCTGTCTGTGTCTGTCTGTGTCTGTCTGTCTATCTGTCTGTCTCCTTCTCTCTCTCTCTTTCTGTATGTATGTGTGTTGTGTTTATGTGTGTGAGCGTGTGTGTGTGTGCGCGCGCGCGCGCGCGCGGTGTGTGTGTGTGTATGTGTGTGTGTGTGTTGTGTGTGTGTGTGTGTGTGTGTGTGTGTGTGTGTGTGTGTGTGTGTGTACATAAGCTTCTGTCGCATGTATTTGGACATAGATGTTTGTACATGGGTGCTTATTTCTTAGAAAGAAAGACAATATAGACTTACTCTTTCTGGTTCTGGACTGTCTGTGACGTCAAAATGCCGTCAGGTATATCAAGTCTTTCGCTTTTACACAAGCACAAAAAGACACGTCATCAGCTGAGAATTTTTTTCAAGAATAAGCTGAAATTCCATAGATTCAAAAAATATTAAGTATGGTGTGGTTTTTACATGTGTATGTTAGTATGAGAACATTAGTGAGATTGTGTGTGTGAAATCAGTCCTATATAATCATAATACTGGATTGACAGTGAAGACTTTTCCTCCACAGACGTAGTTCTCTAGATTAACACGTTGTCTCTTCTATCCATAGTTTATGTGTTGATGATTCAGAAAAATGCAAATTAAAAAAACAAACAAATTTACACCAGAAAATGTTGACGTCGTGTTTGACGTAATTTACGTGTGTATATTCACGTATGATGTAACATAGGTAATAACTTAACATGGATGTATTTCCATGATAAACTCAGACCTATACAAACATGTGCCTTTAATGTCATCGTTTCATGCATATGCAACACATACACACATGACACACATAACACCACTATATACACACACACACACACACATCTTATGAGGAAAGGGGAATTAGAGCACCTGGTCACAACAGGAAAGCTGGAGGGACAGAGAACACCAAGGAGACCCAGGGAGAAAGTTTTGGTCGGACTTCCAGGGTGGCTGAGGACAGAGAGGGTGAAAGATTGCTTGCGGCCGCAAGAGACAGATGCATATGGAGGGCCGTGATCGCCAACGCCATGCGGCAAGGCACATGATGATGATGATGAACCTGCATCTTTGATATTCTGACTGACATCCAGACACTTAACTCTCTCTGGATGATGTCCCTTCAAAAGAGAAAACGAGAACATTATTAAAGAAAAGAAAATTGTTGTCATTTTTTTCCCTGTCAACATTACGTGTCATTGTGTGCGTTTGCTGCAGATGTTGAAAATGACCAGTTTATTAAACCGGTCTTGGTGACGTCTCTGTCTGATGACAATGTACATGTATTGTGTAGATTGGAGGGGACACTGTTTTCTTCTTCTTGTTGGGCCTTTGTTCTGAAGAAAAAAACAAAACAATATTAACATAATGTCTAAGCTAATTACGATCAATGTGTTATTAACATTTGTTATCATTGTTCACCAATGTGCAATACATCTTTTTCTTTTTTTTATACATGTATTGTTTTTTGCTGCTCCATGTTCTGTGGCCTTGTGGGTGTCTCGGAGAGACCACGGCTAAGGGAGAAAACCCTAACAGAAAAGTACCACTGGTTTCTGGTTATCTCAGGAGAGACAAAGGGTAAGGGAGTAAACTCTGACAGAAAATCATTCTCCACTGCCTTGTGGGTAGTTGTGGAAACGACAAAATCTAGGGGACAGTGCGTGTAAAAAAAAAAAAAGAAAACGATGGAAGGCAACGGGGAACCACCATCGTATATTCCCAAGATAAACATGGCCTGCCAAAATAGAGCGGAGGTAAAGGACATGAAATGGGGCTCCCGTGGAGCACCTTCATCTGGTAGGGATCATCATGCTGTGCAGGTGACACTGGACCATTATCAAACTACTGCAATCAGACTGAAAAGCATTAAAATTGCAACCTGAAATGTTAAGATAGCTGCAAAAAGGAAAATTAGAAAACGTCAAGATGGAGATGGAAAGGCTTAACATCAATATTTTAGGACACACATGAAAAAAGAGTAGGCATCATAATGGACAGTAACAGGTCAAAGTCTATCAAAGGATACTGGGCTGTATCAGGCCGAGTTCTATTAGTTAAATTGGATAGCAAGCCATTTGATGTCAACATCATCCAAGTATATGCACCGACATCCACAAGTACTCAAGAAGAAATTGACAACTTCTATGAAATATTAGAGACAGCCAAGGCTCAATGCAAATCACAGGACATTACAATAATAATGGGATATGTTAATGTTAAAGTGGGACAGGAGAGAATGGATGACATAGTTGCACCTCATGGCCTTGGCACACAAAATGAAAGGGGAGAGAAACGTGTTGAGTGAGCACAAACAAATTTTCATAGTTTTTGACATGCTGTGAAATTGTTCTTCGCTCTTCCTCATTGGTAATGTGGTCTTTGTATGAGATGCCAAGCACTCTTCTAAAGCATCTCAATTCTACTGCCAGGATCTTCTTTTGCAGTTCTGCTGTTAGTGTCCATGACTCGCACGCGTAGAGAAAGATTGACAGGACTAATGCGTGCATTAGCTTCAGTTTGGAAGTGAGGGCGATGTTTTTGTCCCTCCAGATGGGCTTCAGCTTGGCTAGTGCTGCTGTTGTCTGTGCTGCTCTTGCAAGAACTTCGGTTTTCGATCCCTGTTCACTGATAATGGCTCCGAGATATTTGAACTGAGCCACGGTTTCCAGCTCACTCCTGCTGACTGTAATCTTCTTTTCTATTGGTTTTGTGCTGTTTGTCATCAACTTTGTCTTTTCGGCACTGATCTCCATGCCATATCTGGATGATGTCTCGTCCAGGTGTTTCACCAGGTTGGCAAGTTCGTCTTCATTTCCAGCCAATCCATCGATGTCGTCGGCAAATCTCAAGTTGGTGATTGTCCTTCCTCCAATACTGACTGAGCCGTGATGGTTTTCAAGGGCATCCGTCATAATGCGCTTAAGGAAGATGTTGAACAAGGTTGGAGAGAGGAGACAGCCCTGGCGAACTCCAACTGATGTGTGAAACCAGTCCCCCACTGTGCCCTCAACAAGCACTGCGCTGCTCGCTTTTACGTATAGCTGTGTGATGGTGTCAATAAGCTTCCTTCCCATGTTGTACTTCCTCATGGTGGCCCACAGTGCTTCATGCCATACTCTGTCAAATGCCTTTTTGAAGTCGATAAAAACGTGGTAGATGTCCTGTTGGTATTGGCTGTATTTTTCGCATAGGACTCTGAGATTGAATATTTGTTCTGTTGTGCTTCTACCACTGCGAAATCCCGCTTGTTCTTCGGCAATGATCTCCTCTGCCTGTGGTTTCAGTCTGTTCAAAATGACTTTCAGCATCACTTTGCTAGCATGGCTGATAAGGCTGATCGTTCTGTAATTCTGGCATAGTTGTAAATTGCCTTTCTTGGAAAGTGTGATGATTAGTGACTGGGTCCAAGGTGTCGGCCATTCTCCCGTCTGCCAGGTTTTGTTGCAGATTTTCCAGAGGATGTCAGTCACTGCCTCCCCTCCATGCTTGATCAGTTCTGCTGGGATGTTGTCCACTCCAGCAGCTTTTCCATCTTTCAGCGATCGTATTGCTGTTTCGACTTCTTCGCGTAGAATAGGGTGGTCATCGTCATTTGTTGATTCCTGGCATGTAAGGACAGTTGAGTCACCCTGTGTCTGGTGGTTGTAGAGTTCAGAGCAGTATTCTGTCCATCTATGGATGATTTCTTTATCTTCTGTCAGGCACTTTCCTTGTTTGTCTTGAATGGTACTGATCCTTGCCTGTCTCTGTGTGGTGAGTTCTTTCACCACTTTGTACGCCTTTATGCTGTTGTTCTTGCTTAGGCTGTCTTCTATTTCTGTGCATTTATTTTGTATCCATCCTTCTTTGGCCTCCCTCATGCCTTTTCTGATTTCTTTGTTGATGTTTCTGTAGGCTAGGGCTCCGTCTGTTGTATTTTTGACTTTCTTGATTTCTCTTCTTTTGTCACACATTTCAAGGATTTCGTCTGTAATCCAGGGTTGGGTTTTCCGGCGTTGTTTTCCTAAGAGGTCATTTGCAGTCTCTGTCATCACTGTGTTAAACTTGGTGGTCATTTCCTCCGCAGTTTCTTCTTGTGTGCTCAATGCTGCAAACTTTCCGCCTATTGGAAGGACTCTGCAATGGAGGGGTCCTTGAGTCTGTCCAAGTTGAACTTCAGTCTGGTGTTCTTGGGCTTCTTGATCTTCTTCAGCCTGACCTTGAAGTTCATTATCACCAGGTCATGGTCACTACCCACATCTGCACCTGGAAATGTTCGCGTCTTGGCTCTGCAGATTCCAGATCTAAAACGGATTGGGACCAAGATGTAGTCGATCTGGTGGTTGGTCCCATTTGGTGCATGCCAAGTCCAGCATCGTGACGCCTTGTGTTCACCAAAGGTGTTAGCCAGTGTCATGTTGTTGTATTCGGCGAACTCAAGTAGGTGCAGTCCTCGCTCATTGGAAATTGCATTACAGGAGGGCCCACAATGGTTCTTCCAGTCTTTTAATGCATCAGCGCCCACTTTAGCATTCCAGTCTCCCTGAATGATAAGGATATCTTTTTTGTCAACCTCGTCAATGATTTCTTGAAGTTGTGTGTAGAATTCCTCCACATCCTCATCATCATAGTCTGTCGGTGCATAGGTTTGTATCGCTGTGATGTTGAATGGTGCTGCTCGGAGGCGGATGGAAATGAGCCTGTTGGATATTGGGCGGCACCCGAGTATTGAGTTTTTGACGTTCTTGTTGACAAGAAATCCTATGCCGTGGATGTGTTTTTTCAAGTCTCTACTGTAGTACAATACATGTCCTTCCTCAGTTTGGTGTTCTCCATGATCTTTCCATCTGACTTCGCTCAGTCCAACTACATGCCAGGAATATCTTTCCAGCTCATGCGTAAGTTCGTGCAATTTGCCTGACTGTGCAAGTGTTCTAACATTCCATGTGGCGATGGTGAGAGTTTCTCTTCCTCGAATCTTTTTTGAAGAGGTTCCACCAGTCGCATACTTGTCACCTCTGCCCTGGTGTCCAACGGAAGGCGCGGTCCTTGGTCCGGGCGACGACCGAGCTGGTATCAACATTGGTTTTTGGTTCATCATCATGTAGTGTGTCTTGGGCATGAATAGCCTGGCGGCACCCATCCCTCTCCAGGCCTGACCACAGCCGATATCCACCCACACGGCAGCTCGCCTTGGTCATGAACACGTGGCCGTTGTAGTTCATCGTGGAACCCTTCCGCCCTGGCCGGTGACCTGCGTCGAGGAGGTCCTTCGCCCAGTAGTGCCATGTTAACACAACCCCCTCACGTGGTTTGTACCGGGGAGTGGCGCTTGGAGCCAACCCGTGAGAGATTTAGGAGTTGGGTGAGGCCAGTGTGCCCATCCACTCAGAGAGTGCAGCTGCCAGACATCAAAGGTGCTACCTCTACCCAGAGCTTCCTACACCATTGTCAAAAAGCATAAGATAAGTCTTTTCACTCGATAACTTCAGACCATTGTCTTTCATGTAATTATTCAGGTTATCAAGCCCGCCATTAAATTTATTGGAGTGTACTTAACACGAAAGTTGAATTGGAGACACCATATAGCATATTTAATTACAAAAGCAAACAAAAGACCTAATTTAAAAAAAAAATATTTAAAAATAATCAACTGACAGCCCTGTAGCCAAGACACTCAAAATATGTTACACCTAGCGATTTCTTTGGTTCGATCGAAACTGCTTCATGGACAAGAGGTTTATGTTACTGCCTCGATTACACTCTTAAAAAATTACAGTGTAGACAGCAAAGCTGTTAAATTGGCTCTTGGCGTGCCCGTTCATACAAACACAATGAAGTCTTATAAAGAAAGTAACATATTACCGCTTACAGATCAACGCGAATTGGCGGTGACAAAGTATGTTATTAGAGCTCTGGCCGTAAAGAACTCAGTTAAGGATGAATTACTATACACCTCGGAAACTGACTATCCTCAGAAAACTCGAAAGGTGCATACCATTCAACCTATTCGAAATTTTGCAGATGTTCTACTAAGCAAAAACAATGTTGATGTAAATAACATTTCAGTAATGCCACTTATTCCATCCATACCTTCCTGGGAACTTGAAAAAGCTAACTTTGACATACACAACATAAATCTCAATAAACTAGAAGAAATAGATATTCTAGTATCAGAAGTCAAATCTCATTTAACCACATATTTTTTAATCACCTAAAAGTTTTCACAGACGAGTCTGTTTTAGATACAGCTGATAGCGGAGCTGGATTCGTCATTCCTGCCTTAAAGGTACAAAAATCTTTTTAGATAGGTAGGGGCTTCTCTATTTTTACATCAGAATTATACACGATATTGATGGCTCTTAACTATATTAATAACCTCTCATACGATATCTGCAATATGCTATTGTGTGTTGATTCTAAATCAGTGTTAGGTAGCTTGAAACAAGCAGAAAATGTAATACGAAATGACATTATCTTTGAGATCAAACATTTGATACATTGTGTTTCATCCAGCGGTGTTGGTATACATTTTTGCTGGCAGACCAATTAGCAAAAGACGGTACATCCAATAATGCAAATGCTGTAACATTCCATAATAAACAACTATCAGTTCATGAACTTGGTTCTGTGTTAGAACGTTCAGTTTATACACATTTCTCCAATACCCATAGCCTGATACCTTACTGCCCCAGACAGCTAGCGTCCTTGATATACAAACTAAGGCTTAACTCTTGGAAAACAAAATATACACAAAATGTATGTTAAAAAGCATTATCAGTCCACCATCTGCTCTTTAAATGTTCTATCTTACGATATATAGAAATAACAATCTTGATTTTTCATGTACTGACTCTAGAGATATCATTTACAACAAAAATAATGATAAATTTCGGTAGTCCAGTTGATTCCCAGATCCCCTGTTGGCAGATTGTTATGAAGAGTTCATTAATTGTTGTATGTTATTATTTGACACTGTTAATTGATTGTTTTGAATTGTTAATTGTAATTGTTCTCCTTCTTCCATTCCAACTTCTACTACCCCTCCCCATCCCCATCCCCCATCCTCCTTTTTTTTGTCCATTTCCTTTTTTTCCCTGTGTGTGTGTGTGTGTGTGTGTGTGTGTGTGTGTGTGTGTGTGTGTGTATGTGTGTGTGTGTGTGTGTGTGTGTGTGTGTGTGTGTTTCTAAAATCACTATTGTAAACAGACATTAAATAAAAGATTCCTTCCTTCCTTCCTCCTTTACCGATAGCAAAAACATTACCAGACACAGACTGCAACAGCGACCACAATCCTGTAATGGAAAGATTTAGGCGGAAACTAAAGAAAAGTAAACAGATCATAAGTAGCATCAAACTAAATCTTGGACTCTTTAATCAAAGACAGATGAAGCGACCCGTGAAAAATTAAAAGTACATGTTCAAAACAAATTCGGTGCTCTGGAGGACGTCGGTGACAGTGAGGAACAATCGGCAAAGTTGAGAAACTCGATAAATGAAGCTTGTGAAGATATCCCCAGAGTCGAAAAAAAGCAAAGCAAAGAAGAACTGGAAGATAAGATAATTTTTAGGCCTGATGGAACAACAGAGAAAGGCAATAAGAAAGGAGGAAGAATGCAAAAAAGATACACAAAGCAAATCAGGAACAGGTGCAATGAAGCTAAGGAAGCTTGGCTGGAAATCAAATGCAAAGAAATAGAAGACTGACACGAAACAAATCCTCAGTTTATGTACGGAAACATGGAAGAAATTGCTGACAGGAAAAAGACTTGCAGTCCAACTGGTACGGTTATTATGCAGAAAGACAAAATATTAGATAGATGGGGAGAGCACATTAAAGATCTTTTTGATGATGACAGAAACGAAGAACACATTATGAGAAAGAACATTGAAGGACCTCCCATAATGAAAGATGAAGTTAGAACACCACTGAAAAAAGATGAAACTAGGAAAAGAAAATCCCCAGGACCAGACAATATTATTACAGAAATGAATTTGGTACTGAAAAAATAAAAGTCTCCTGAATGAAAAATTCCTATAGACATGTCAAATTTGATTTTCATTGCACTTCCAAAGAAAGCAGGGCTATAGAATGCGAACTTCATTGTACAATCAGCTCGATGGGTTATGTAACATAAATATATGAAGACTAATCATGATAAGGACAAGGAACAGAATATAAAGAAAATAGCAGAAGAACAATGTGGATTTGTCAAAGGGAAAAGAACTATGAATGCCATATACATCCTAATGAACTCTCATAGAGAGGTCAAACGAGTTGAATAAGGATTTATATTTACGTTTTGTTGATTACACCAAAGCTTTTGATCGGGTTAGACATAACGAATTAATCAATCAACGAGAAAGGCTCAATGCTGATGGAAAGAATCTAAGAATAATCAGAAATATGCGTTGGGAACAAACAGCAGCAATGAGTATAGAAAACGATATATAAGCTCTTTCTAAAATATGAAAAGTGGGGTTATGCAGGGATGTGTTCAGTCACCAGATTTGTGTTCACTTTACAGAGAAACCTGGAAGAATGCCCTTGAATAAAGGTTGGGGGGACAATGTCGCGGAAAATGAAAAAGACCCACTAAATCTTGTAATTATAATAGAAATAGAAAGCAAAAATAAAGGACTGGAATTGAATAGCAAGAAGACTGAAATCATGGTAATCAGTAAAGAACAAGAAACCCCTCATGCAAAATAACAGCAAATGGTACAACATTGGGAGAGACTGTTAAGTTTAAATATCTGGGAGTTGTTATCTCACCAGATGGAAGGTGCACATCAGAAATATAGCCAGCAGAATCAGCCCAGCTAAAAACAGCATTCAAGAAAATAAAAACCGTTCTTACCAACAAATGCTTATTATATAGCATAAGGAAGAGAGTTCTTGGGTGTTATATAGAACCAATACTGTTGTGCGGACATTGGGCGCGGACAGTCAACATGCAAAGTCAAAACAAGATTGAGATAATGATGAAGTTATGGAGTTCTATTTCGGACTGAGACTGTAACAGGATTTATTTTATACTTTCTTTACAAATGTATCCTGCGTCAACCAGGTCTGAGAGATAAGACACCTGCAGAGTTGGTCAAGAACTTTAAGCAATGGCAAGGTAGGAAGATGGAAAAACCCTGGGACATAGGAACACAACACACCAGCCAGGTGCAGCCCAGCCACCAGATGTAGACAGAATGAAGGGCCTTCTTTGCCTTGTCTCCAGTCTTCCTCTGTACTGGACAGCCCAGCCACCAGATGTAGACAGAATGAAGGCCCTTCTTTGCCTTGTGTCCAGCCTTCCTCTGTACTGGACAGCCCAGCCACTGCCAGCTGAACCACCATCACTACAGTACAAACATTATGGAGTCTGAAGCTCTCAGTGTTGTTTTACATAAAAATGTCAAGGAGTGTTCATTCAATCCTAAAAGTGGTCTGACACGATGCTCCAGACACAGCCTATTTTAATTTATGTATAACAAACATTTCGTCAATAAATATCACACACAAACTTTTCGCCAAGAAGCATCACACACAATTAAACGATCAATAAACATCTTTTCTAAACTTGTACTGTCTTTGAACCATCCATTTTTTCTCTGCAGCATCAGTCCAGTAGTCCACGTGTTGTGGTCACAGTTATATAGTGAACTGTTCAGTGTTGTGGTCACAGTTACATAGTTAACTGTTCAGTGTTGTGTGGTCACAGTTTACAGTCAACTGTTCAGTGTTGTGGTCACAGTTATACAGTCAACTGTTCAGTGTTGTGGTCACAGTTATATAATGTTAACTAGTTTCAGTGTTGTGGTCACAGTTATATAGTCAACTGTTCGAGTGTTGTGGTCCACAGTGGATATATATCAACTGTTCAGTGTTGTGGTTCATCATTTAATATAGTCAACTGTTCAGTGTTGTGGTCACAGTTATATAGTCAACTGTTCAGTGTTGTGGTCACAGTTATATAGTCAACTGTTCAGTGTTGTGGTCACAGTTATATAGTCAACTGTTCAGTGTTGGCACATTTTCATGTTCAGTGTTGTGTCACAGTTATATAGTTAACTGTTCAGTGTTGTGGTCACAGTTATATAGTCAACTGTTCAGTGTTGTGATCACCGTTATATAGTCAACTGTTCAGTGTTGTGGTCACAGTTATATAGTCAACTGTTCAGTGTTGTGGTCACAGTTATATAGTCAACTGTTCAGTTTTGCGGTCACGGTTATATAGTTAACTGTTCAGTGTTGTGTTCACAGTTATATATGTAACAGAGTGCCTTGCTCTGTTACGATCTTTCCCCATTTACCTACAACGCTCAAAGGCAATGCCGTGTAGCGTGCTTGCCTAGATCAAAAACGCCTTGCTTTCTCTTGGCCTAATTATACTGGTATTTCACAGCCTCTGCCTATCCATAGCTATGCATTAATCATTCCAAAGATCTAACCAGTATATGACGCATATACATTGTAGATAACACACTGCTAAACAATTAGCAGATCTACAATGTGTACATGTACTCTAAAGCAGGCCTACAACAAGATTTTGTCGTCATCTCCAGTCAGTATTACGTGGTAGTTTTACAGAACGTAGAGGGGGCCGTCACTAATATATGCTGCCTTTACTTTAGCATTATAGAGCAATTGCTGGCAGGAACACTCAGACAATGACCGCAGGGCGCGTCTGTCTCAACCGCCCTTAGGTATTTGTGGCTCGATAGCGAGCACATACCCACTCGCGAAACTGCCGGACAATGACCAGCGTTTCACTTGTGTGTACTGACGCGCTGCGTTAAAACTACACACTAAGTGTTGATTTATTAATTAGGTGAGAACAACCAATCAGACCTTGGCATCTGGTTGATTGATTAATTAGGTGAAAACAACCAATCAGACCTTGCCATCTGAAAGGTTTGAGATTTGAAAATATGACCATCATGCTCTGTTCCCAGAGTACAAATTAACAAGGCACATCATAGCGTGTGCTTTTCCACCACCACTCTCAGTCTCACCAGAGGTGCCCTTTCCTGCCACCACCCTTAGTCTCACAGCAGGTGATCAACTTCACGGCGTTACTGTAGCACTGTCTTCTTTGGCGTCTTCTTTGACGTCTTCTTTGACGTCTTCTTTGGTGTCTTCTTTGACGTCTTCTTTGGCGTCTTCTTTGGCGTCTTCTTTGACGTCTTCTTCTTACATGTCTTCTTTCGGTCTTCGTTGACTGACTTCTCAATAATAAAGAGTCAAGTAGCAAAACGAGGACTTGTCTTTTGATTGAGAGACTTCCCTTTCTGCTCTGGATACAAAGGACCACCACAGCAATCATCACCAAACCCCTTAACCCACTCGCACCATCTCACCTGGCGCTGCGACCAATAATCATCACCACCACCAATACAATCACCATAATCACCTCCAAACCCCTTAACCACTCGATCCATCACATATAGTTAACTGTTCAGTGTTGTGGTCACGGTTATATAGTCAACTGCTTAGTGTTGTGGTCACAGTTATATAATTTAACTGTTCAGTGTTGTGGTCACACTAATACAGTCAATTGTTCAGTGTTCTCCATGAACCGTTTTTCAGTTCATTTTATGGCTGCAGGTTTCTGCTGTACAACAGACAGACACATCATTACAGACGGTAATTTATGGCATTCAGTGCAGCCTGTGTACGTCAGTTTTCTGCCTTAGTATTATAAATCGTTTTGATCTTGTTTCTTTATTGGAAATGTAACATCACCTGTTGTGAGGCAAGGTGGATGATTTATTACTGTGCTAGGTCTGGAACTGAATACTGACGGTAAACATCCAGCGTTAATGTTACCAGGTAACTTTGTAAACATAAGCACGTACGCATAGACAATTCATACATGAATTACGAACATGCACTCACAAACACATAAGCAACATTCACATACACGTTCGCAAGTAAGCACGCGCACACACACACACACACACATACACACACACACACACACACACACACACACACACACAAATACACACACAGATACACACACACACTCAAACACACTCACACACAGACACAGCCATACACACACACACACACACACACACACACACACACACACACACACACACACACAAAGAGACACACAGAGACAGAGAGACAGAGAGAAAAAGAGACACACAGACAGACATACATACAGACAGACAGACACACACACACACACACACACATGCACACACACACACACACACGCACACACACATGCATACACACACGCACACACATACACACACACAGATACACGCACACACACAAAGAGACACATAGAGACAGAGAGAGACAGAGACAGAGAGAGAGAAAGAGACATAGACAGAGAGAGAGACAGAGAGAAACAGACAGGCAGACAGACAGACATACAGACAGACAGACAGACACAGACACACACACACACATGCACACACACACAGACACACACGCGCACACACACACACACGCACACAGATACACACACACACACACACACAAACACACACTCACACACAGACACAGCCACACACACACAAAGAGAGAGAGAGAGAGAGAGAGAGAGAGAGAGAGAGAGAGACAGACAGACAGACAGACAGACAGACAGACAGACTAACAGAGACAGAGACAGAGACAGAGACAGACAGACAGACAGACAGACACAGACACACACACATGCACCACACACACACACATACATACACACACAAAAAGACATACACACGCACACACACACACACACACACACACACACACACACACACACACACACACACACAACACACATATTCACGCTAATATTTCTTCATGGACGAATGCAATTCTCTCTATTCTTCTCTGTGCACGTCTGTATGCGTGCGTGTGTGTGTCTCAGGTGTGTGTGTGTGTGTGTGTGTGTGTGTGTGTGTGTGTGTGTGTCTGTGTGTCTGTGTGTCCGTGCGTCTGTGTGTCTGTGTCTTTATGTGTGTGTGTGTGTGTGTGTGTGTGTGTGTGTGTGTGTGTGTGTGTGTGTGTGTGTGTGTGTGTGTGTGTGTGTGTGTGCTGTGTATGTGTTTGTAGGTGTGCGCGCACACGTATATCTGCGAGTGGATAGTCTACTGATTTAAAAGACGTGCTTGTGTATGTATGTGATGGTGTTTTCAAGTGTAATGATGATAATATTTATAAGGCGGCAAAGTGTACATCTGTGGGTGTTCGTTCATTCGTTCATTTAACGTCTTTTCATTCCAAGTGATAGTGGGGAGAAATAAAAACATTTAGTTGGGGATGAGGGTAGGGGATAGAGACAGACAGTGCATAAAAGGAAGAGACAAGGACACGAAAAGAGACCTGGGTTTGTGGAAAGATGAAGTTGAACAGTAACAGTAACGAAGAAGGGGAATTTTCACTGAAACATAAATGTTATAAATGATGAAATAATGCATGAACAGGATTGTGTACTGATGATTCTAAATATAACGACTAACACACCTTAATTTGTTGTTAATTCGCTATCAAGTGTTTCAAAATAGTTTTGTATGTACATGTATGTGTGAACTGTTTTGATTTAAATTAATGAAGCAGTGAAACAAACAGTGATGCCTTGTCAATTGTTCACTGAAATAAACTTAACATTTTACAATACTTTACTTTGAGAACATTTAGTCAAAGATGAAAATAAACAGCAACAGTCAATAAAAATGATATAGGAA
>JAPXFY010002424.1:22500-27456 GCA_030674185.1 Monoplex corrugatus
TGTGATTGGTATCTGACCCTGTTAAGGATTGTGGAAGGTAAAGCTTGGAGAGGAAGAGAGAGATGGGACCTGCCCTCAAACAGTTGACGTGGATGTAGTGAGGTGTCTACCATATCACTCACCCATGATTCAGTTGTTACAGACTGCCTTTCCTTTTTTTATAACTAGTTATGTTGGCATTGTGTCTGAATTTAGACACTGAAAGCAAAGCGCATAAATCTTGTTATCAATTCCTGCCTTGACTGGGAACCAGTGCAGTTGTTGGCTGGATCTACATGGATGTGTTGCAGAGTGCTGGCTACAGTGATGTCCATGCTTTGTCACACATCATTTAGACAGTCAGATAGCAGCTGGTGCCTTCACCACACTGACACCGACTTTTCGCTTTTAAATTTCTCAGGACAGTGTCACCTGACTCAAGAAATTCCACAAGCACTAACACTTTAGTTGCCATGTGATGGACAGAGGATCCAAAATAATCATGGCCAGTGCCATAAGTCTGCACATAAACCATACGTGTTGGTAAGGTCTTGAGGTTCTGTCTAATTTCTGTTTGTTTTGTTTTGAGAATGATCACATTTATTTATTTCCTTTGTAGTCACCTTTTTTTTTCTTGCTTGTTTTTGTTTTTGTTTGTTTGTTTGTTTGTTTGATTTTTTGATTATCTTGTTTTCTAGACAACCTTAATGGCCACAGAAGGTGGCGCAGTTGTTACAATACGATGTTGATGATGAACAGGTGGTTCTCCCCAACTTATTGATGTGTTCTATACACTATTGTCTGTCCTTGTATCAATCTATCATTGAGATAGAGTCAGGTTCTATCTAACTTATTGATGGGTTCTATACACAATTGTCTGTTCTTGTGTAAATCTATCATTAAAACAGTCAGACCATATTGTAGCCATTTCTCCATCAGTGAACTTCCTGCATGCCTGTGTCTGTCTGTCTGTCTCTTCCTCTTTTTCTGCTTCTCTGTCTGTATGTGTCTCTTCCTCTCTGTCTCTCTCTTTCTGTCTCTGTATGTCTGTCAATCTGTCTGTTTGTGCATGGTGGACAGAGTGAGCACCTCCTTCTTGTCCTTCCACTTGCAGCACACCACACTGCCCCTCCTCCTGTAGTCCACTTGTCCTCTCTGTAGCTGATGGTCTGCCAGGTCACGGGGCATCTCCTTCCTGTTCTTCCGCACTGTGCAGCACACCATAGTATCACATGCCACGAGAGTGGCACATATCTTTGGCTCAAAAGAATAATTATTGATGTAAAGGTGGTGGCCTTTATTCAGCAATGGTGCAGTCAGCTGCATCAGCACATCGTAGGGCTTGTTGCTGACCTCTATCTGGGCACAAAACATTTCCAGCCAGTAGACATACCCACTCTCACTTTCATATAGTTCATAGAATTTAAAACCCCATTTTGTGGGTTTGTCTTTCATGTACACGTGAAAGCGAGAGCGGCCTTTGAAAGGGTACATGGCCTCATCTACACAGATGTTGTGGATGGGATCATGGCCCTCCTGGTTGTATGGAATGAAGTCTGCATTGTTGTTCAGGTGCAGGAACTTCATTATTGCTGTGAAGCACCTCCATGGCATCAGCTGTGTGGCATAAGATGAATGTGCCGCAGGATGCAGAGTCCAGTAGTCTGTGATCCTGGGTTTCCGCACCAGTCCCATATGGAGACAGATGGCCAGGAACTTCTTCAGTTCATCTACTTTCAGCTTCTACCAAGTCACAAAGAAGCTTTGGCTTGGTCAGTGGGCCCTTTTCTTCCTCTGCCTTGATACATGATGCCGCATAAATATTTGTTTCTGTCCTAATGCGATGCAGAATGGTGTCGGTTAGGAAGAGCCGATAGACATCAATGGGCTTCGGATCATCTCCCAGATCAACTTTCAAACCAGGTACACCTGCACAAAATAATAATGTATTGTAATTTGTGCTAATTTTTTGTGTAAAACTATGTCTCTCTCCCTCTATCTATATATACATCTATCCATCTATGTATGTATATATATATATATATATATATATATATATGTGTGTGTGTGTGTGTGTGTGTGTGTGTGTGTGTGTGAGGCCTTCATTTCACAAGACCATTACTATGATATTACACCATTATACACACATTCACATTCACACACACACACACACACACACACACACACACACGCACACACACACACACACGCACACACACACACACACACGCACACACACACACGCACGCACGCACACACACATACTAAAAGCACGTGTGCGAATAGACGTTAAAAGAAATAACGAACGAATGAACACACACATACACAGAGACTCAAACTCAGGTGTACACATTTTGTCTATACTCTTATTGCACAAGTTCTGTTCCTACACCAGTTCTCTATAATTCACAACTTGACTATGGGACAGTAGCCTACACAAACTGACACATACAAAAAATACACACTGACAGACTGACACACACATGCATTCTCCCCCCCCCCCTGCACACTAAAACACACACACACACACACACACAACACACACACACACACACACACACACACACACACACACACACACAATGTCTCTTTTGATGGGTAGGTGATGAAAATCCTTGAAAAAGTCGTGCTTCTGACAACGTAAAAATGTAAATAATCTGAAACTTACCAGTGATATCTGGTAAGTTTCTTGCCTTTCTATGTCAAAAATAGGTTGATCTATGTTGTTGTTGTTGTTGTTGTTGTTGTTGTGGACTGCTGCCCCATTTGATCGTTTATCAACAACCATAGATCCATCAGTATTGCTGTCGCTGTCTATATCTGCCGTTTGATCTGAATCATGAACATGACTGATCTGCATTTCCTCATCAACGTCATATTCGTCGGCGTTTTCTGTTCGATCAACGTCGGGAACGTCATCAAACAAATCTTCTTCATCTTCCCTATCATCAGACTGATCTTCTGAACAGCTTCCTTCATCATCTGAACCACTTTGAAGTATTTCTCGCAAGACTTCTTCAAGCGAAACAATTCTTCGTCGATTCGACGCCATTGTAAAACGCAAGTCAAATGATCGAGCACAGGGGTCTTTGTTTGAAACAGTGATACCGGCAAGTTTAATCCGGTTTGGATCAAGGGACGTTACTCTAAAGATAGACGGAAGATTCGAGAAGTGAATTTAATCAATTCTTTGTTTAAACCATTTGTGACAACGTGTTGTTTATCTATCAAATCACGGCGTTCTAATGTACGTACAACGTCTCCAGCGGTAAAACCCAAGTGCGTACAGATTTGTGACCGGAAGACTGAGTGGCGTACATATATGCGTGCCCCGTTGTGACCGGAAGACTGAGTGGCGTACATATATGCGTGCCCCGTTGCGAAAAAGTTAAAACGTGGAGGACGTGTTGACAAATCTGTGAACTCAAATTCAGTTCTACAGAGATTGCCAGGTTGAGCAGTCGCGTTTTCTCGCTGCCTGAAGAGAACTAAAAGTTTGTTTTTGTCGTAAGCTGCTAATGTGTTAGCAAGTTGGTAAACCTTTCATATTTTTTGAGACTGCCAATGTTTGAACAAAAGTTTCTTTTTGCAGCATTAATTTATCTTCTGATTTGTAAAAATTATAAAGGAGCTAGTTGAATTGGCCTATTGTGAAACAAGTTATAGGAAAGTGAGGATTTATGGATGCATAGTAGATAATGGAAACAATTTGTTGTAAACTTTTCAGGTGAAGAAACGTAGCTGTGTAAA
Source organism: Monoplex corrugatus (assembly GCA_030674185.1). NCBI lineage: Eukaryota > Metazoa > Mollusca > Gastropoda > Littorinimorpha > Ranellidae > Monoplex > Monoplex corrugatus. The sequence continues at coordinate 26,230 of JAPXFY010002424.1, forward strand.
AGTGAAGTGAATTAAATATCTTGGCAGTTAAGAGTTGTATTGAGTCATAATTCTTGATTTAATGTTTTATAAATTACTGTTTTGGGGTTTTCATCTTTGAATGATGTACAGACAGTGTGAATTTTTATGGACAATTTTATGTATTGAGAGTTTGGACATTTCAAAACTTAAATGGCGAATTGTGTGTTAAATTCTTTATTGCAAGATATAAACTTTTGTTTAATGGACATGAAGTTAAGTTAGTGGTCATCTTTTGGAAATTGATAATATAGAATATTTGCTATATGGCACTGTGAATGTAATTTGCCTGTCAGCTTTTGAAAGGCAAACGGTAATATTCTGGGATGGATATCCATCAGCCATATATTTGAATATGGTTTGGCCATTGATCCCATACATTTTATTGGCATTTTTGTAGATGGAAATATGTAGCAAATTCTTTCATATCTACAGCTTCTGACGTGGGGAGCTGTCTGGTCTGATTAGTTCATGGGGGAGTCACATCCGTACATGAATATGGTTTGAGGGGTGGATGCCTGATCCAGTCCTTGGTCCTAAGCTGTATACCTATGCGTGTCCGTTTAATGACGCCTCTGTGAATTGTCCTGCTCCCTGGGATTGTGTGGTAACAAAAATGTACTGAGTGCAGAACAATATCTATGCTGTGAAACGTGAATTGTGAGAAGTGTCCGGGAAGGATTGACGCAGTGAAAGATTCTTTGTGAAGGGACTGTTTGGGAGAAAAAATAACTGAGTAAACGATTACCTGCCTTCTATCGCACAGTGGACGTTGAACATTTATCTCTGTTCTTATGTGTTTGTTGATCCGGCGGGATAGAGATGAACTGAGGGTTCCAGTTTGGTTATAAGATATTGATCTGCTGTCTTGTTTACAGAGGTGGATGAGGTGACTGAATGGATAGTTGTGTGTGATTGGGGAAAACAAAGAACACGCACCTACACACACAGAGTTGATATTATATCTGTCAAACCTACTTGATATCTATCTTCCCTCACGTACCCTCTGCTCTGCCTCCGATCATCTGACTTTTCGCTTTCCATGCACTAAGCTCAATATATATGGTCCATGAGCCTTCTCTGTTTCTGGTCCACTCTCCTGGAACAAACTTCCTCTCTCAGTCCATCAACAACCTACTTTTGTCTCCTTCAAATCCGCTCTCAAAACTCATCTTTTCTCCTCTGCATAAAATCCAAACCTCACTCAAC
>JAPXFY010002425.1:0-2500 GCA_030674185.1 Monoplex corrugatus
ATTTTGAATCAACAAAGAGAACTACTTTGAAAGACACAGGCCGAAGGCTTATTAAATAATGCAACGCTTGAACAACAGCGACCAGTTCTGCTGTATATATAGATACATTTGTCCCAATGAAAAAAGACTTTTTAATGTTAAATTCTGGAACATAAAACGCTGCTCCAGCGCTCTGATTTGCTAAGACTGACCCATCGGTAAAAATGTGGAGGTGGGTACGGTACTTTTCATCGATGTGTTCACAAACTGTGGATAGCGTAATGTTGACATTATCATCTTTTTTAACGTCTGCATAATCGAGATCAGACGTGGCCTTTAGCATTTCCCATGTAGGGATAGGCGTTAACATTGGTTTTTTGGCTATTTCATCCATAGTTATGCTGGATTGTTTGATCAGGTCAGATATGTAAGTTGCGGTTGTAATTTGTGATGAAATGTTTTTTGCTCGTTTTGGAAAGTCAATATCAGACCTGATTTTAATTTCTTTGCTCACAAAATTATTCGCTTGTGAAGTAGTTCTAATTGCAAACTTTGCTGTAGCTAGCTCACGATGGTTGTTTAGAGGTAGAATTCCAGCAGCTTTGTACGTTACCAGAGTAGAAGCATGAGTTGGTACACCTAGTGCAATTTTAAGACTTTTGCAGTCCAAGTTCTGAATCTTTTTTAGTAAATATTTAGGTGCATTGAAAAAAATTTCTTGCGCGTAGGATAATTTAGACCTGACCAGCGCTGTTGCCAGATGAATCAGTATATTTGTATCCATTCCCCAGGGTAATTTGCTTATTATCTTTAGAAAATTTAAGGTTTTTCGTGCTTTTGTTAAAATATAATCAAAATGGATATTCCAGCTTAATTTCGACGTGATGTAAACTCCCAGAAATTTTACGACCTGTTTGTAATTTAACACTTCACCAAGCAATTTGAAAGTAGGTAAGTTATTTGAGTTACCACCAGGATCAAACAGCATCATGTTAGTTTTTTCTGCCGACAATGACAGACCATTTTCTAACATATAGTTTCCAAGGTTATCAAGATCAATTTGATACAACTTCCTGATGTAATTCCGTGTTCTCTGTGGAGTTGTCTTTTTTAAAGTGATATTCATCCAAGTACATATATCATCAGCATACTGTACTAAAACAACACGATTTGAAAGAGCTTTAGGAAGATCCTGTATAAGGATATTAAACAAAATAGGTGCTATCACTGAACCTTGTGGAATCCCCATGTCAAGGCATCGTGAAGTAGAATAACTAGCTCCCACTCTAGCCCGTATTGTTCTATTAGCTAAAAAAGATTTAATGTAATTGTACATATTACCAGATAAACCAACAGATTTTAGCTTGAACAATAGACGTTTATGCCAAACTTGATCGTAAGCTTTTTTTACATCAAAGAAAGTAGCTAAAACACTTTTTCTGCGGGCAAACTGTTGTTTGATCTGAGTTGTAAGTTTAACCAGGTGTTCAACTGCAGATCTCCCTTTTCTAAAACCCGCCTGGTTTACCGGAATAACATTATTTTTATCACAGTAGTGTAAAAGTCTGTTTAAGATCAATCTTTCCATTAGTTTGCTCGTGTGGGACGTCAAAGCAATGGGTCTGTAACTGTTTTTATCAGTTTTCGATTTTCCTGCTTTTAATATCGGTATAACTATAGACTTTTGCCAGATTTGTGGTACAGTTCCGTTAACCCAGCATTTCTGCAGAATTTTGTGTAGGAAAATAAGATAGTTTTCAGGGAGATGTTTAATCATTTCAGTCGAAACTGCATCAACACCTACCGAACTCGTTTTGTTGTGTAGAGACAGTATTGTGTTTTTTAGCTCTTCTAAGGTGATTGGAGAATTAAACCAGAGATCATTCTGAGGTATTGGATCAGTGTAGATTGGGTTGTTATCTTCCATTTCTCTGTGATGTTTGCAGTCTGAAGATAAACCTTCAACTTTACTGTTTTTAGCAAATAATTCCACAAAAGTTTCTGCTTTGTCCATGTCTGAAGGAAATGTGTTACATGTTTCTATTATTATCGGACACCTTTGTAGGTTGGTTCCATTCTTCATTTGATTCATTTTCGTCCAGACTTTATGAAAATCTTTGAAATCTGAAATTTGTTTTGTGCAGAATGATGCCCAATAATCTTTCTTTGCTTCAGCGATGGTTTTGTTACATTGGATGTTAGCTTTTTTCATTTCCACATGATCTTCAGGTTTCCGGCTTTTGATGTAGATTTTGAATTTCTCCCTTTTATATTGAACTGCTTTCTCGCATGCCTCTGTCCACCAAACATTACCCAATCGATTATTCGATCTAGAAGTTTTGAGTTTCGGAATTGATATGTCTGCAGCGGCTAGAATTGACTCTTGGAATTTAGAAAACATAATGTCTACATTTTCACTTTCATAATGTCTGTAATCCTGATTAGCAAGAGTGGTTCGAAATAAGGACCAGTCTGCACGCTTGTAATTATATTTTGGAATAATATCAGGAGAGCTGTCTTT
>JAPXFY010002425.1:7500-27448 GCA_030674185.1 Monoplex corrugatus
CAACCAGTTCTGACAATCTATAAGAATACCAAGGTAGTCAACCAGTTCTGACAATCTATAAGAATACCAAGGTAGTCAACCAGTTCTGACAATCTATAAGAATACCAAGGTAGTCAACCAGTTCTGACAATCTATAAGAATACCAAGGTAGTCAACCAGTTCTGATAATCTATAAGAATACCAAGGTAGTCAACCAGTTCTGACAATCTATAAGAATACCAAGGTAGTCAACCAGTTCTGACAATCTATAAGAATACCAAGGTAGTCAACCAATTCTGACAATCTATAAGAATACCAAGGTAGTCAACCAGTTCTGACAATCTATAAGAATACCAAGGCAGTCAACCAATTCTGACAATCTATCAGAATACCAAGGTAGTCAATCAGTTTTGACAATCTATAAGAATACCAAGGTAGTCAACCAGTTCTGACAATCTATAAGAATACCAGGGTAGTCAACCAGTTCTGACAATCTATAAGAATACCAAGGTAGTCAACCAATTCTGACAATCTATAAGAATACCAAGGTAGTCAACCAGTTCTGACAATCTTTCATTTTCAATGGAAAAATACTATTTACAAAAAATGTCTAGTAATAAAGAGAACAAGACAGACTATGTGAATGTGCCTGTGCATGCATGTGAACTAAATGCAATGTGTGTGTGAACATACCTATGTATGTGCGCGTGCCTCTGTGTGTATACGTACGTGTGTATATATATATATATATATGTGTGTGTGTGTGTGTGTGTGTATGTGTGTGTGTGTGTGTGTGTGTGTGTGTGTGTGTGTGTGTGTGTGTGTGTGTGAGTCTCTGTCTGTGTGCGTGCGTGCACGTGTGCGTGCGCGTGCGCGCGCGCGCGTGCGTGTGTGTGAGTCTTTTGTGTGTGTTTGTTTATGTGTGTATCTGTGTCTCTCTCTGTCTGTCTCTGTCTGTCTGTGTCTGTCTGTCTGTCTGTCTCCTGTCTGTCTCTCTTTCTGTATGTATGTGTGTTGTGTTTATGTGTGTGAATGTGTGTGTGTGTGTGTGTGTTTGTGTGTGTGAGTGTGTGTGTGTGTGTGTGTGTGTTTGTGTGTGTGTGTGTGTGTGTGTGTGTGTGTGTGTGTATATGTGTGTGTGTGTGTGTGTGTGTGTTGTGTTGTGTGTGTGTGTGTACATAAGCTTCTGTCGCATGTATTTGGACATAGATGTTTGTACATGGGTGCTTATTTTTTAGAAAGAAAAACAATATAGACTTACTCAGACCATCTTGATGTTCTTTTCTATTGGTTCTCTTTCTGGTTCTGGACTGTCTGTGACGTCAAAATGCCGTCAGGTATATCAAGTCTTTCGCTTTTACACAATCACAAAAAGACACGTCATCAGCTGAGAATTTTTTCAAGAATAAGCTGAAATTCAATAGATCAAAAAAATATTAAGTATGGTGTGGTTTTTACATGTGTATGTTAGTATGAGAACATTAGTGAGATTGTGTGTGTGAAATCAGTCCTATATAATCATAATACTGGATTGACAGTGAAGACCTTTCCTCCACAGACGTAGTTCTCTAGATTAACACGTTGTCTCTTCTATCAATAGTCTATGCGTTGATAATTCAGAAAAATGCAAATTAAAAAAACAAACAAATTTACACCAGAAAATGTTGACGTCGTGTTTGGCGTTATTTACGTGTGTATATTCACGTATGATGTAACATAGGTAATAACTTAACATGGATGTATTTCCATGATAAGCTCAGACCTGTACAAGTATGTGCCTTTAATGTAATCTTTTCATGCATATGCAACACATACACACATGACACGCATAACACCACTACACACACACACACACACACACACACACACACACACACACACACACACACACACATACACACACACACATCTTACGAGGAAAGGGGAATTAGAGCACCTGGTCACAACAGGAAAGCTGGAGGGACAGAGAACATCAGGGAGACCCAGGGAGAAAATATTGGACGGACTTGCAGGGTGGCTGAGGACAGAGAGGGTGGAAGATTGCTTGCGGCCGCAAGAGACACATGCATATGGAAGGCCGTGATCACAAACGCCATGCGGCAAGGCACATGATGATGATGATGAACCTGCATCTTCGATATTCTGACTAACATCCAGACACTTAACTCTCTCTGGATGATGTCCCTTCAAAAGAGAAAACGAGAACATTATTAAAGAAAATAAAATTGTTGTCATTTTTTTCCCTGTCAACATTACGTGTCATTGTGTGCGTTTTGTGCAGATGTTGAAAATGACCAGTTTATTAAACCGGTCTTGGTGACATCTCTGTCTGATGACAATGTACATGTATTGTGCAGATTGGAGGGGACACTGTTTTCTTCTTCTTGTTGGGCCTTTGTTCTGAAGAAAAAAAACAACAATATTAACATAATGTCTAAGCTAATTACGATCAATGTATTATTAACATTTGTTATCATTGTTCACCAATATGCAATACATCTTTTTCTTTTTTATACATGTATTGTTTTTTGCTGCTCCATGTTCTGTAGCCTTGTGGGTGTCTCAGGAGAGACCATGGCTAAGGGAGAAAACCCTAACAGAAAAGTACCACTGGTTTCTGGTTATCTCAGGAGAGACCATGGCTAAGGGAGAAAACTCTAATTGAAAAGTACCACTGGTTTCTGGTTATCTCAGGAGAGACCAAGGCTAAGGGAGAAAACCCTAACAGAAAAGTACCACTGGTTTCTGGTTATCTCAGGAGAGACAAAGGGTAAGGGAGAAAACCCTAACAGAAAAGTACCACTGGTTTCTGGTTATCTCAGGAGAGACAAAGAGTAAGGGAGTAAACTCTGACAGAAAATCATCTCCACTGCCTTGTGGGTAGTTGTGGAAACGACAAAGGCTAGGGGACAGTGCGTGTAAAAAAAAAAAAAAAAAAAAAAAGAAAACGATGGAAGGCAACGGGAAACCACCATCGTATATTCCCAAGATAAATATGGCCAGTCAAAATAGAGCAGAGGTAAAGAACATGAAATGGGGCTTCCGTGGAGCACCTTCATCTGGTAGGGATCATCATGCTGTGCAGGTGACACTGGACCATTATCAAACTACTGCAATCAGACTGAAAAGCATCAAAATTGCAACCTGATATGTTAAGATAGCTGCAAAAGGAAAATTAGAAAACGTCAAGATGGAGATGGAAAGGCTTAACATCAATATTTTAGGACACACATCAAAAAAGAGTAGGCATCATAATGGACAGTAACAGGTCAAAGTCTATCAAAGGATACTGGGCTGTATCAGGCCGAGTTCTATTAGTTAAATTGGATGGCAAGCCATTTGATGTCAACTTCATATAAGTATATGTACCGACTTTCCACAAGCACTCAAGAAGAAATTGACAACTTCTATGAAATATTAGAGACAGCCAAGGCTCAATGCAAATCACAGGACATTACAATAATAATGGGAGATGTTAATGTTAAAGTGGGACAGGAGAGAGTGGACCTCATGGCCTTGGCACACAAAATAAAAGTGGAGAGAAACGTGTTGAGTGAGCACAAACAAATGAATTCATCAAAGGAAACACCTGGTTTGAACAACCAAACAGAAGAAAATGGACATGGATGAATCCAGGAGACAGTACAAGAAAATCAAACTGATTACATCCTGATCAATAAAAGATTTAGAAAACTTTACTGGTAGCGGATTACTATCCAGTGATAATATAGGGAGAGTTTTAGGGTTTTCACCATTGTCAAAAAGCATAAGATAAGTCTTTTCACTCGATAACTTCAGACCATTGTCTTTCATGTAATTACTCAGGTTATCAAGCCCGCCATTAAATTTATTGGAGTGTACTTAACATGAAAGTTGAATTGGAGACACCATATAGCATATTTAATGACAAAAGCAAACAAAAGACCTAATTTTTTTTAAAATACTTAAAAATAATCAACTGACAGCCCTGAAGCCAAGACACTCAAACTATGTTACACCTAGCGATTTCTTTGGTTCGATCGAAACTGCTTCATGGACAAGAGGTTTATGTTATTGCCTCGATTACACTCTTAAAAATTACAGTGTAGACAGCAAAGCTGTTAAATTGGCTCTTGGTGTGCCCGTTCATACATACACAATGAAGTCTTATAAAGAAAGTAACATATTACTGCTTACAGATCAACGCGAATTGGCGGTGACAAAGTATGTTATTAGAGCTCTGGCCGTAAAGAACTCAGGTAAGGATGAATTACTATACACCTCGGAAACTGACTATCCTCAGAAAGCTCGAAAGGTGCATACTATTCAACCTATTCGAAATTTTGCAGATGTTCTACTAAGCAAAAACAATGTTGATGTAAATTACATTTCACTAATGCCACTTATTCCATCCATACCTTCCTGGGAACTTGAAAAAGATAACTTTGACATACACAACATAAATCTCAATAAACTAGAAGAAATAGATATTCTAGTATCAGAAGTCAAATCTCATTTAACCACATATTTTCTTAATAACCTACAAATTTTCACAGACGAGTATGTTTTAGATACAGCTGATAGCGGAGCTGGATTCGTCATTCCTGCCTTAAAGGTACAAAAATATTTTTACATAGGTAAGGGCTTCTCTATTTTTACATCAGAATTATACACGATATTGATGGCTCTTAACTATATTAATAGCCTCTCATACGATATCTGCAATATACTATTGTGTGTTGATTCTAAATCAGTGTTACGTAGCTTGAAACAAGCAGAAAATGTAATACGAAATGACATTATCTTTGAGATCAAACATTTGATACATTGTATTTCATCCAGCGGTATTGGTATACATTTTTGCTGGCAGACCAATTAGCAAAAGACAGTGCATCCAATAATGCAAATGCAGTAACATTCCATAATAAACAACTATCAGTTCATGAACTTGGTTCTGTGTTAGAACGTTCAGTTTATACACATTTCACCAATACCCATAGCCTGATACCTTACTGCCCCAGACAGCTAGCATCCTTGATACACAAACTAAGGCTTAACTCTTGGAAAACAAAATATACACAAAATGTATGTTAAGAAGCATTATCAGTCCACCATCTGCTCTTTAAATGTCCTATCTTACGATATATAGAAACAACAATCTTGATTTTTCATGTACTGACTCTAGAGATATCATTTACAACAAAAATAATGATAAATTTCGGTAGTCCAGTTGATTCTCAGATCCCCTGTTGGCAGATTGTTATGAAGAGTTCATTAATTGTTGTATGTTATTATTTGACACTGTTAATTCATTGTTCTGCATTATTAATTGTAATTGTTCTCCTTCTTCCATTCCAACTTCTACTACCCCTCCCTATCCCCATCCCCCATCCTCCTTTTTTTGTCCATTTCCTTTTTTTTCTGTGTGTGTGTGTGTGTGTGTGTGTGTGTGTGTGTGTGTGTGTGTGGTGTGTGTGTGTGTGTGTGTGTGTGTGTGTGTGTGTGTGTGTGTTCGTTTGTTCCTTGATTTAAAGTCTTTTCACTATAAGTGATATTAGACGGGTAAAAATGGCATGGAGGATGATTTTTTTGAGGGGGGGGGGGGGAGGGAGGAGGGGAAAGAAGGGAACAGAGTAAGAGACGGAAAAAAAATTAAAAGGAATCGGCAAGTTCTTTAGAAAAAAGATATGGATGAACAGAGAAATGAAACTAGAACAACGCTAACATCAAATGTAAAAGAAAAATCGTCATAAAAAGCAAAACAAAACAAAATAAGATAATGATAATTAAAATAATAACCTTAAAGTAACGCATTAACAGGACTGTGAACCAATGATTCTGAAATTTTAACTAACAGAACTTGATCTGATATCACTTCTTTAAAATGCTTTTCAAGATAGTTTCCTTGTGTAAACATCTTTGGTAAAAAATAACGAAGCTTTCTGCAGTAAAACAAACAGTGATACAATGTGAATTGTTCACCGCAAATACATAAAACGTTTTTACAATATTTTGTTTTCAAAGCGTTCAGTTGAATACGAAAATATGTGGTAACAATTAATCTCAAATGATATAATGAAGAATACTGCATTTTTTTTTACAGATATTTTGAACTGAAAGTTTGATTCTTTTTTGAGACACAAATTTTTCATTTAAATGTTCATGAAATCGAATCCATGATGTTAATTCTAGCGAGTTGTAAGCTTCTTTTACCGAGGTGTTAACATGTAATTCTATGGAATTTCAAAACGGAGTGTACCGGATTTAGCTGCTCTGTCAACTACGTTGTTGCCGTGAAGACCAACGTGAAAAGGCACCCAGCATAAACTGATTTCTGAGCCATTTATCTTTAAACAGTGTATTAGATGATTTGCCTCAATTATTAAATCAGGTCTTGTGTCTGTATCAAAAGACTGTAAGGCATATAATACAGATTTTGAATTAACAAACAGAACTTCTTTGAAAGGCACAGGCCGAAGGGTTATTAAATAATGCAACGCTTGAACAACAGCGACCAATTCTGCTGTATGTATAGATACATTTGCCCCAATGAAAAAATACCGTTTAATGTTAAATTTTGGAACATAAAACGCTGCTCCAGCGCTCTGATTTGCTAAAACTGACCCATCAGTAAAAATGTGGAGGTGGGTACGGTACTTTTCATCGATGTGTTCACAAGCTGTGGATAGCGTAATGTTGACATTATCATCTTTTTTAACGTCTGCATAATCGAGATCAAACGTGGCCTTTAGCATTTCCCATGTAGGGATAGGCGTTAACGTTGGTTTTTCGGCTATTTCATCCATAGTTATGCTGGATTGTTTGATCAGGTCAGATATGTAAGTTGCGGTTGTAATTTGTGATGAAATGTTTTTTGCTCGTTTTGGAAAGTCAATATCAGACCTGATTTTAATTTCTTTGCCCGCAAAATTATTCGCTTGTGAAGTAGTTCTAATTGCAAACTTTGTAGAAGCTAGCTCACGATGGTTGTTTAGAGGTAGAATTCCAGCAACTTCCACAGTAGAAGCATGAGTTGGTACACCTAGTGCAATTTTAAGACTTTTGCAGTCCAAGTTCTGAATCTTTTTTAGTAAATATTTAGGTGCATTGAAAAAAACTTCTTGCGCATAGGATAATTTAGACCTGACCAGCGCTGTTGACAGATGAATCAGTATATTTGTATCCATTCCCCAGGGTAATTTGCTTATTATCTTTAGAAAATTTAAGGTTTTTCGTGCTTTTGTTAAAATATAATCAAAATGAACATTCCAGCTTAATTTCGAAGTGATGTAAACTCCCAGAAATGTTACGACCTGTTTGTAATTTAACACTTCACCAAGCAATTTGAAAGTATGCAAGTTATTTGAGTTACCACCAGGATCAAACAGCATCATGTTATTTTTTTCTGCCTACAACGACAGACCATTTTCTAACATATAGTTTCCAAGATTATCAAGATCAATTTGATACAATTTCCTGATGTAATTCCGTGTTCTCTGTGGAGTTGTCTTTTTTAAAGTGATATTCATCCAAGTGCATATATCATCAGCATACTGTACTAAAACAACACGATTTGAAAAAGCTTTAGGAAGATCCTGTATAAGGATATTAAATAAAATAGGTGCTATCCCTGAACCTTGTGGAATCCCCATGTCGAGACGTCGTGAAGTAGAATAACTAGCTCCCACTCTAGCCTGTATTGTTCTATTAGCTAAAAAAAGATTTAATGTAATTGTACATATTGCCAGATAAACCAACATATTTTAGCTTGAACAATAAACGTTTATGCCAAACTTGATCGTAAGCTTTTTTTTACATCAAAGAAAGTAGCTAAAACACTTTTTCTGCGGGCAAACTGTTGTTTGATCTGAGTCGTAAGTTTAACCAGGTGTTTAACTGCGGATCTCCCTTTTCTAAAACCCGCCTGGTTTACCGGAATAGCGTTATTTTTATCACAGTAGTGTAAAAGTCTGTTTAAGATCAATCTTTCCATCAGTTTGCTCGTGTGCTACGTCAAAGTAATGGGTCTGTAACTGTTTTTATCAGTTTTCGAATTTCCTGCTTTTAATATCGGTATAACTATATACTTTTGCCAGATTTGTGGTACAGTTCCGCTAACCCAGCATTTCTGCAAACATTTGTGTAGGAAAATAAGATAGTTTTCAAGGAGATGTTTAATCATTTCAATCGAAACTGCATCAACACCTACCGAACTCGTTTTGTTTTGTAGAAACAGTATTGTGTTTTTTTAGCTCTTCTAAGGTGATTGGAGAATTAAACCAGAGATCATTCTGAGGTATTGGATCAGTGTAGATTGAGTTGTTATCTTCCATTTCTCTGTGATGTTTGCAGTCTGGAGATAAACCTTCAACTTTACTGTTTTTAGCAAATAAGTCCACAAAGGTTTCTGCTTTGTCCATGTCTGAAGGAAATGTGTTACACGTTTCTATCATTATCGGACACCTAGGTAAGTTGGTTCCATTCTTCATTTGATTCATTTTCGTCCAGACTTTATGGAAATCTTTGAAATCTGAAATTTCTTTTGTGCAGAATGATGCCCAATAATATTTCTTTGCTTCAGCGATGATTTTGTTACATTGTGTGTGTGTGTGTGTGTGTGTGTGTGTGTGTGTGTGTGTGTGTGTGTGTGTGTGTGTGTGTGTGTATGTGTGTGTGTGTGTGTGTGTGTGTGTGTGTGTGTGTGTGTGTGTGTGTATGTGTGTGTGTGTTTCTAAAATCACTATTGTAAACAGACATTAAATAAAAGATTCCTTCCTTCCTTCTTTACCGATAGCAAAATCATTACCAGACACAGACTGCAACAGCGACCACAATCCTGTAATGGAAAGATTTAGGCGGAAACTAAAGAAAAGTAAACAGATCATAAGTAACATCAAACTAAATCTTGGACTCTTTAATTAAAGACAGATGAAGCGACCCATGAAAAATTGAATGTACATGTTCAAAACAAATTCGGTGCTCTGGAGGACGTCGGTGACAGTGAGGAACAATGGGCAAAGTTGAGAAAGTCGATAAATGAAGCTTGTGAAGATATCCCCAGAGTTGAAAAAAAAAGCAAAGCAAAGAAGAACTGGATGATAAGATAATTTTTAGGCCTGATGGAACAACAGAGAAAGGCAATAAGAAAGGAGGAAGAATGCAAAACAAATCAGGAACAGATGCAATGAAGCTAAGGAAGCTTGGCTGGAAACCAAATACAAAGAAATAGAAGACCGACACAAAACAAATCCTCAGTTTATGTACGGAAACATGGAAGAAATTGCCGACAGGAAAAAGACGTGCAGTCCAACTGGTACGGTTATTATACAGAAAGACAAAATATTAGACAGATGGAGAGAGCACATTAAAGATCTTTTTGACGATGACAGAAACGAAGAACACATTATGACAAAGAACATTGAAGGACCTCCCATAATGAAAGATGAAGTTAGAGCACCACTGAAAAAAGATGAAACCAGGAAAAGAAAAGCCCCAGGACCAGACAATATTATTACATAAATGATTGAGGCTCTAGATGAATTTGGTACTGAAAAAATAAAAGTCTCCTGAATGAAATTTATGACACCGCAAAAATTCCTATAGACATGTCAGATTTGATTTTTTGCACTTCCAAAGAAAGCAGGGCTATAGAATGCGAACTTCATTGTACAATCAGCTCGATGGGTTATGTAACAAAAATATATGAAGACTAATCATGATGAGGACAAGGAACAGAATAAAAAGAGAAATAGCAGAAGAACAATGTGGATTTGTCAAAGGGAAAAGAACTATGAATGCCATATACATCCTAATGAACTCTCATAGAGAGGTCAAACGAGTTGAATAAGGATTTATATTTACGTTTTGTTGATTACACCAAAGCTTTTGATCGGGTTAGACATAACGAATTGATCAATCAACGAGAAAGGCTCAATGCTGATGGAAAGAATCTAAGAATAATCAGAAATATGTGTTGGGAACAAACAGCAGCAATAAGAATAAAAAACGATATATAAGCTCTTTCTAAAATATTAAAAGATGAGTTATGCAGGGATGTGTTCAGTCACCAGACTTGTTTTCACTTTACAGACAAACCGTCGTGAGAAACCTGGAAGAATGCCCTTGGATAAAGGTTGGGGGACAATGTCGCGGAAAATGAAAAAGACCCAGTAAATCTTGTAATTATAATAGAAATAGAAAGCAAAAATAAAGGGCTGGAACTGAATAGCAAGAAGACTGAAATCATGGTAATCAGTAAAGAACAAGAAACCCCTCATGCAAAATAACAGCAAATGGTACAACATTGGGAGAGACTGTTAAGTTTAAATATCTGGGAGTGGTTACCTCACCAGATGGAAGGTGCACATCAGAAATATAGCCAGCAGAATCGGCCCAGCTAAAAACAACATTCAAGAAAATAAAAACCGTTCTTACCAACAAATGCTTATTATATAACATAAGGAAGAGAGTTCTTGGGTGTTATATAGAACCAATACTGTTGTGCGGACGTTGGGCGCGGACAGTCAACATGCAAAGTCAAAACAAGATTGAGATAATGATGAAGTTATGGAGTTCTATTTCGGACTGAGATTGTAACAGGATTTATTTCATACTTTCTTTCCAAATGTATCCTGCGTCAACCAGGTCTGAGAGATAAGACACCTGCAGAGTTGGTCAAGAACTTTAAGCAATGGCAAGGTAGGAAGATGGAAAAACCCTGGGACATAGGAACACAACACACCAGCCAGGTGCAGCCCTGCCACCAGATGTAGACAGAATGAAGGGCCCTTCTTTGCCTTGTCTCCAGCCTTCCTCTGTATTGGACAGCCCAGCCACCAGATGTAGACAGAGTGAAGGGCCCTTCTTTGCCTTGTGTCCAGCCTTCCTCTGTACTGGACAGCCCAGCCACCAGATGTAGACAGAGTGAAGGGCCCTTCTTTGCCTTGTGTCCAGCCTTCCTCTGTACTGGACAGCCCACCCACTGCCAGTTGAACTACCCTCACTACAGTGCAAACACTATGGAGTCTGAAGCTCTCAGTCTTGTTTTACCAAAATGTTAAGGAGTTTTCATTCAATCCTAAAAGTGGTCTGACACGATGCTCCAGACACAGCCTATTTTAATTTATGTATAACAAACATTTCGTCAATAAATATCACACACAAACTTTTCATCAAGAAGCATCACACACAATTAAACGACCAATAAACATCTTTTCTAAACTTGTACTGAATTTGAACCATCCAGTTTTTCTCTGCAGTATCAGTCCATTAGTCCACATGTTGTGGTCAGTTATATAGTCAACTGTTCAGTGTTGCGGTCACAGTTAATAGTCAACTGTCCAGTGTTGTGGTCACAGTTATATAGTCAACTGTTCAGTGTTGTGGTCACAGTTATATAGTCAACTATTCAGTGTTGTGGTCACAGTTATATAGTCAACTGTTCAGTGTTGTGGTCACAGTTATATAGTCAACTGTTCATTGTTCTCCATGAACTATTTTCCTGTTCATTTTATGGCTGCAGGTTTCTGCTGTACAACAGACAGACACATCATTACAGACGGTAATTTATGGCATTCTGTGCAGCCTGTGTACGTCAGTTTTCTGTCTTAGTATTATAAATCATTTTGATCTTGTTTCTTTATTGGAAATGTAACGTCACCTGTTGTGAGGCAAGGTGGATGATTTATTACTGTGCTAGGTCTGGAACTGAATACTGACAGTAAACATCCAGCGTTAATGTTAGCAGGTAACTGTGTAAACATAAGCACGTACGTACAGACAGTGCATAAGTGTATGTACGACCACGCACGCACAAACACATTAGCAACATGCACACATACGCACGCACGTACGCGCGTGAGCGGGCTCGCACACACAGAGTACACACACACACACACACACACACACACACGCGCGCGCGCGCGCACGCACGCACACACTCACACACACACAGCCACTCTCTCTCTCTCTAACACACACATACACACACAAACAGACACACACAGACACAGACAAATACACACAGACACAGACAAACACACACACGCACACACACACACACACACACACACACACACACACACACACACACACACACACACACACACACACACACACACACACACACACACATTCATGTTAATATTTCTTCATGGACGAATGCAATTCTCTCTATTCTTCTCTGTGCACGTCTGCATGCGCGCGTCTGTGTGTGTGTGTCTCAGGAATGACTTCAACCCTTGTTAGTTCTTTAGAATAGATGACCTGTGTGACTGGCGGTAGGCAGTGTGTGTGTGTGTGTGTGTGTGTGTGTGTGTGTGTGTGTGTGTGTGTGTGTGCGTGTGCGTGCGTGTGTGTGTGTGTGTGTGTGTCTCAGGTGTGTGTGTGTGTGTGTGTGTGTGTGTGTGTGTGTGTGTGTGTGTGTGTGTGTGTATGTGTTTTGCGTATGTGTTTGTAGATGTGTGTGCACACGTATATGTGCAAGTGGATAGTCTACTGATTTAAAATACGTTCTTGTGTATATATCTGATGTTGTTTTCAAGTGTAATGATGATAATATTTATAAGGCGTCAAAGTGTACATCCGTGGGTGTTCGTTCATTCGTTCATTTAACGTCTTTTCATTCCAAGTGATAGTGGGGAGAAATAAAAACATTTAGTTGGGGATGAGGGTAGGGGATAGAGACAGACAGTGCATAAAAGGAAGAGACAAGGACACGAAAAGAGACGTGGGTTTGTGGACAGATGGAGTTGAACAGTAACAGTAACGAAGAAGGGAAATTCTCACTGAAATACAAATTTTATAAATGTTTAAATAATGCATGAACATAATTGTGTACCGATGATTTTGGATATAACAACTAACACACCTTAATTTGTTGTTATTACTATATAATGTGTTTCAAAATATTTTGTGTGTGCGTGTATGTGTGAACTGTTTTGGTTAAAATTAATGAAACAGTGAAACAAACAGTGATACCTTGTCAATTGTTCACTGAAATAAACTTAACATGTTACAATACTTTCTGTGAGAACATTTAGTCAAAGATGAAAATAAACAGCAACAGTCAATAAAGATGATATAGGAAAGACCATTGCTTTGTGTTTGCATCACAAACATTTCATTGAAATCTTCATCAAATCGAATAAATAATGTCAACGCTAGTGAGCTGTGAGTGTCTTTCACTCACACGCAGACATGCATGTTTATTGATTTTTCAGAATTGTGCATACTTTTCTTAGCTGCTCCATCAACTACTTCATTACCCTGAAGACCGAGTGACAAGGCTCCAAGCAGAAACTAATGTCCATGTCTTAAACAGTTGTAAACGATTTGGCTCAAAAACTACATGAGGTCTTGTTTCTGTGTTAAAAGACTGTAAGGCATGTAGTACAGATTTTGTATCAACAAAAAGCTGCTGTGAAGAACACAGGCTGAAAGTTTATTAGATAACACAATGCTTGTGTGATAGTGAAGAGTTCACCGTCAGTACGAGTATGGACCTATGCCCCCACCCCAATAGACCATTCTACTTTAAATATGGCAATTAGAATGCTGGTCCTGTATTATTCTGTTCTACAATCGATCCATCTGTAAAAAATATGCAGATGATTACAGTATTTTTCATGGATGTCGTCTCTTGATGTAGTTATCGTAATGTTGACGTTTTCATCTTTTTAGTGCCTGCATGATGAACATGCATTAATATTTGTATTCAACGGTTTCTTTTTTAAACACCATTGTTATAAATTAGACCTAACTGTCAATGCTAGGGGTGTCTTCTTAGGTTATGTGCGCAAAAACATTGATATGTGTACTTAGTGTTCTTTCCAGTAGTTCTAATGGCAAGTTTACCTGATGCTAACTCAAGACATTTGTTCAGAGGCAGAATTCCAACAAATATATACTTTTAGTGATTACATGTCTATTGTTATCAGTTTTCTCTTCAGTAAATATTGTCAGTGAAGAACATATCTTGTACATAGGATAATTCAGATGTTGAGGAACCTGCTTATCATCGTCAGGAAGTTTATGGTGGGTGCAAATTGTCTGTGTATGTACACACGTGTAGCAGTAATTGTGTACACATGTATGAGCATACACACCTATGTAAGCCTGTCAGACAAAACATATCGTGAACTGTCTGATATATCTTGTGTTTAACAGGCTTTTATCGTTTTATTATCACCAGTGATCCATATCAACTTTGTCATGCTTTCTTGTTCATTATCATTATCATTTTTTGTTGTTCTCTTTTCATTGACAGATGTTGACAAGGTTCAGACTTTATATCCAGTGCAGTACATGGTCACAATACATAAAGTATAGACTATATATCCAGCACAGTACATGGTCACAATACACAAAGTACATACTATATATCCAGCACAGTACATGGTCACAATACACAAAGTACAGACTATATATCCAGCACAGTACATGGTCACAATACACAAAGTACAGACTATATATACAGCACAGTACATGGTCACAATACACAAAGTACAGACTATATATCCAGCACAGTACATGGTCACAATACACAAAGTACAGACTATATATCCAGCACAGTACATGGTCACAATACACAAAGTATAGACTATATATCCAGCACAGTAGATGGTCACAATACACAAAGTTCAAACTATGTATCCAGCACAGTACATGGTCACAATACACGAAGTACAGAATATATATATATATATATCCAGCACAGTACATGGTCACAATACACAAAGTACAGACTATATATCCAGCACAGTACATGGTCACAATACACAAAGCACAGAATATATATATCCAGCACAGTACATGGTCACAATACACGAAGTACAGAATATATATATCCAGCACAGTACATGGTCACAATGCACAAAGTACAGACTATATATCCAGCACAGTACATGGTCACAATACACGAAGTACAGAATATATATATCCAGCACAGTACATGGTCACAATACACAAAGTACAGACTATATATCCAGCACAGTACATGGTCACAATGCAAAACGTACAGACTTTATATCCAGCTCAGTACATGGTCACAGTGCAAAACGTACAGACTATATATCCAGCACAGTACATGGTCACAATGCACAGAGTTCAGACTATATGTGACTGGTTCTTGCGAACGGGGTCACAAGTCGCAACGTGTGAACTGAGATACTGGCCTGAAAAGGTGGTGAGGGTCGATCTGGGTGATTTGAGATTTTTGTTCCTACACATTGTCTGACCATTAATCTATTAATTATGGCAAAGATTAAAGTGAAATTTGGGCTGAAAGAGTGTTAAAATAACATTTTAAAGTGATAACCCATCGAGAATGTGCAGATTTTTTCCGTGAAAATGCGTGTGTTTGAGCTTTAATTTAGGCCATGAAACCGTACAGGGCCTCAGCATATCGCATACAATTGGAATCAGCTCGCGAAATAGCTAGCATGTAGTGCAGAACCACTTTATCTATCACTTCACTAAGTTTGATGAAGATAGAATACTGGTTGCTAAGATAAAAGCAGAGAATTTTGTTGTCCTTCTTTAACTCTGCTTTTCTCAAAATGGCCGTCCCATCACCCACTCCCTTTAAATTACTGTAACTCGCTCGATTTTCCAGTTAGACAGTTGAATTATACATCATTGGAAAGAGCATTTTTGTCTGCTTTCCGGTGATATAAATATCTCTATACCCCCAAAATTAAGTTGTGACCCCATTCGTGAGAACAGGTCACATATATCCAGCACAGTACATGGTCACAATGCACACAGTTCAGACTGTATATCCAGCACAGTACATGGTCACAATTCACAAGGTT
Organism: Monoplex corrugatus; assembly: GCA_030674185.1. Classification (NCBI taxonomy): domain Eukaryota; kingdom Metazoa; phylum Mollusca; class Gastropoda; order Littorinimorpha; family Ranellidae; genus Monoplex; species Monoplex corrugatus. Next base: position 23,271 of record JAPXFY010002425.1, read on the forward strand.
CAGACTACATGTATATATCCAGCACAGTACATGGTCACAATACACAAATTACAGACTATATATCCAGCACAGTACATGGTCACAATGCACAAAGTACAGACTATATATCCAGCACAGTACATGGTCACAATAAACAAAGTTCAGACTATATATCCAGCACAGTACATGGTCACAATGTACAAAGTACAGACTATATATCCAGCACAGTACATGGTCACAATGCACAAATTACAGACTATATATCCAGCACAGTACATGGTCACAATACACAAATTACAGACTATATATCCAGCACAGTACATGGTCACAATGCACAAAGTACAGACTATATATCCAGCACAGTACATGGTCACAATACACAAAGTACAGATTATATATCCAGCACAGTACATGGTCACAATACACAAAGTACAGACTATATATCCAGCACAGTACATGGTCACAATACACAAAGTACAGATTATATATCCAGCACAGTACATGGTCACAATACACAAAGTACAGACTATATATCCAGCACAGTACATGGTCACAATACACAAAGTACAGACTATATATCCAGCACAGTACATGGTCACAATGTACAAAGTGCAGACTATATATCCAGCACAGTACATGGTCACAATGTACAAAGTACAGACCATATACACAGCACAGTACATGGTCATAATGTACAAAGTTCAGACTATATATCCAGCACAGTACATGGTAACAATGCACAAGGTCCAGATAAATATGGTCCATTATGTAGACTGCAGTAGTCGACAACATAGATGTGGTGAAAATCTTACATCTCACTTGCTGATCATGAACTGACTATAATCACGTTTTAGTCATTAACGTTTACTTGATGCATGCATGTGTGTGTGTGTGTGTGTGTGTGTGTGTGTGTGTGTGTGTGTGTGTGTGTGTGTGTGTGTGTGTGTGTGTGTGTGTGAGTGAGTGTGTGTGTGTGTGTGTGTGTGTGTGTGTCTCTGTGTGTGTGTGTGTGTGTGTGTGTGTGTGTGTGTGTGTGTGTGTGTGTGTGTGTGTGTGTGTGTGCAAGCGCACGCGCGAGTGGTTTTAAAAGGTTTATCACGCTTTGAAACTATTAGTAATGCAATGTGCTCAATGGCTTTTGGGGAAAAAAGAAAAACCCCAAAAATCCACACGGCAGACATATTGTGATCCAGAGTGTGTCAGTGTGTGTGTATTTTTAAGTGGAAGTCAGTTGCAGCAGGAACATGGAGCATCTCTCTTTTCTTTTCTTTACATCTTTATCTTTTTTTTAAGTGCTGCACATGTCCTTCTTATAGTTTATTTCTTTTTCTTTTCTTTCTTTCTCTCTGTTTTTTTTTTTTCTTCTGTATTTTTTGTTTTGTTTTTTTATTCGTTTTCCAACTGTACGTCCCGCTTATGACACATTGTACACAATTCCCATATCATAAGTGTTTTAGTCATTAACGTTTACTTGATGCATGCATGTGTGTGTGTGTGTGTGTGTGTGTGTGTGTGTGTGTGTGTGTGTGTGTGTGTGTGTGTGTGTGTGTGTGTGTGTGAGTGAGTGTGTGTGTGTGTGTGTGTGTGTCTCTGTGTGTGTGTGTGTGTGTGTGTGTGTGTGACCCCATTCTCAAATCTATCGACCTCTCCACATTTTCATCTGATGCCTCCCGTCTCCTTTCTGAAAAGTCACATAACCTTGCCGATGAATTCTATACTACTCTCCACCATCTTCTGGACACTCATGCTCCAGCCACAACCCGTCTTTTACCTGACCGCCCCCCTACCCCCTGGCTCACTCATGAGATCGCCTGTGCAAAACGTGCCCGCCGCAGAGCAGAGCGCCGCTGGCGCAAATCCAAACTCACTGTACACAGGCAACTTTTCCAAGCCTCTAAAACAAAAGTATCCACCCTCATTGCATCAGCAAAAACAAGCTATTTCCAAACCAAAATCCTGAATGCCTCTTCTTCAAAAGAACTCTTTACAACCATGAATCATCTCCTTGGCACACGAAAAGATTTACCTCTCCCAACAAAACATACAAATGAAGAACTCCCATCTGTATTCTCCAACTATTTCACCACCAAAATACAAACTCTTCGTGACAGGCTTGACAGGACACCCTGTCAACCATGCCCACCTGACCCCTCCTTCTCTGGCACACCTCTTACTACTTTTACCCCAGTCTCACAAGAAGAAATTCTCAACACAATCAGATCCATGTCGTTCAAAACCTGCGAACTGGATCCTCTTCCAGGTTCTGTCTACGCCGACTGTTCCCTACTCTCCTCCCATTCATCACTGACATCATCAACACTTCTCTTCAAACTGGAACTGTCCCAGATTCTTTCAAGTCTGCTATTGTTCACCCTCTCCTCAAGAAACACAATTTAGATCCAAATGAACTGAAAAATTACCGGCCTATCTCTAATCTCTCTTTCTTGTCAAAACTCCTTGAAAAAGTCGTCCTCAACCAGCTGAACTCTCACCTGTCTGCCAACAATCTCCTCAATCCTTTCCAGTCAGCCTACCGCCAGTGCCATAGCACTGAAACTGCCCTACTACACATTCTCAACAATCTCCTCCTTGCAACTGATACTGGCAAAGTCTCTCTCCTCACACTCCTTGATCTGTCTGCAGCCTTTGATACCATTGATCATGGTATTCTCCTTTCTAGACTTCATCATACTTTTGGCATCTCTGACATTGCTCTGTCTTGGTTCACTTCATACCTATCAAACAGAAAACAAACCGTTCTCATCAATGGCACTTACTCTCAACCTGCATACCTGACCTGTGGTGTTCCACAAGGATCTGTCCTTGGCCCTGTTCTTTTCACTCTTTACACCTCCCCCCTGTCCACCATCACCAACTCCCATTCTATAAAACACCACTTCTATGCTGATGACACCCAACTTCAAGACAGTGACTCACCTGATAATATACAGCGCCTGTTGACTCGCACCACTGAGTGTTACTCGGACATTAAGAACTGGATGACACACAATAGACTTCAGCTTAATGACGACAAAACAGAAGCTATCCTCATTGGCACCCGTCAGAAACTTTCTCAGCTGCCTCCTCTTTCTCTCCCATTATGTAACACATCAGTCCCAATTTCTGATTCAGCTAAAAACCTTGGTGTCTGCATTGACTCTACCCTCTCCATGAACAACTTTGTTTCTCAAACTGCCAGATCCTGCTACTATCATCTCCATCGTATAAAGCTGATCAGGAAGTATCTCTCTGTCGAAACAACTGCAAAACTCGTTCTCTCCTTCATAATGTCTCGCATTGACTATTGCAATTCACTCCTGTCTGGTCTTCCTGCCTCCACCATTCACATCCTACAGCGCATTCAAAACAATGCTGCACGCCTTGTACTCAAAAAGAAAAAAGCTGACCACATATCTCCTCTCCTGGCACAACTTCACTGGCTCCCTGTATCAAAGCGCATACAGTACAAACTAGACACCATGTGCTACAAAAGCCTCAATAACGCAGCCCCCGATTACCTGTCAAGCCTACTTGAGATCTATGTTCCCTCACGTACCCTCCGCTCTGCCTCTGATCCTCTGACTCTTCGCTTTCCACGCACTAAGCTCAATACCTACGGTCCACGAGCCTTCTCTGTTTCTGGTCCACTCTCCTGGAACAAACTTCCTCTCTCAGTCCGTCAGCAACCTACTTTTGTCTCCTTCAAGTCCGCTCTCAAAACTCACCTTTTCTCTCCTGCATAAAATCCTAACCTCACTCAACCCTCCCCTCTGCAGCCTGTCTCCGCTCGGAGGGAATCACATGGTTATAATATATAATTGTATGCTATGCTCTCTATAATTTTCCATTGCTTTTATTCTTGCTTTTATTGCTTTTATTCTTTCTCCCCATTTATAGCCATGCGTGTGTGTGGGTGTGTGTGTGTGTGTGTGTGTGTGTGTGTGTGTCTGTATGTGTGCGTGCGTGTGTGTGCGAGCGTGCGTGCCTGCGTGTGTGTCTGCTTCAGCGCTTAGATTTGATTTTATCAAGATTTTGCGCTATATAAATATTGTAATTATTATTATTATATTTTACTGTCTGTGGAATGCAAATTTGGCATTTCCTCTCTCTCTCTGTCTCTCTCTCTCTCTCTCTCTGCCTCTCTCTCTCTGCCTCTCTCTCTCTCTGCCTCTCTCTCTCTGTCTTTCTCTATCTGTCTC
>JAPXFY010002426.1:7500-10000 GCA_030674185.1 Monoplex corrugatus
ACAAGTCATCCTCTGTTTGCCATGTGGCGTTTGGGGCTAGGGATGGTGAGATTAAAGTAAGGTCGATAGCTGTGGGTCTGTGGGTTGGTATATCGGGGATCCGGGTAACGTGTCCGTTGTTAAGTAAATATAAATTGGAATCTACAATATTTTCAATCAACCTGTTGCTTGTTATGTTTGTACAATACTTTTCCCAAAATGGGGCATGTGCATTAAAATCACCTCCAATTATCCACTTGTCGTCCTGATCTTGAAAGTGTTTTAACCATTCAGTGTTCACAGAGTCTGGGCCTCTTGGTAAGTATACAGAGGCCATATTCACAACTAACGATGAGGAAAATTTTATAATGATTGCACATGATGAAATAAATGCGGTAGATTTAGGTACTGGCGATGATCGTTCACAATAGTTCAGTCCTTCACGAATGTATATAGCTGTTTGTATACGGCCACCGTCATTTACAGAGTCACATATTGGTGGATAATAAAAACCGGATATTTTAGGTAATTTGGTTTTGATGATATTCAGCGATTGTAGGAGCATGACATGGACGTTTTTAGAAGAGAGATAGTTACTCAAATATGAGATGTTTTTAACAATGGAACGTGCGTTCCATTGAAAAATGTTGATATCACTTACTACACACGTCTTCATGAGGAACGGTTGAATAACTTTAGAACAATATGGTAAGTTTATATAGATTTCATTTAACTTTGAATTAAAAGGTACAAATAGGATAAAAATGAAGTATGTGAACAAGAAAATAATTAAGTAAAACAATATAGCTGAGAACTGAACGAAGAGAAACTGAATCTGGGCTGAATCTAAAATGACCAAGGAGAGAAGAAAAACGGAGATTGAAAGCCGGGTCTTTGTTGATGTCGTTGTCGGTTTGATCTCCTCCTCGGTTTTTCCCAGAAAAGCTGATGGATTTGCCTCCCTAAGTTTCTGGCCAGAACGCTCGCCCCTCTGATGGTTGGATGGACGTCGTCCTGGCTGACTTGAGTGTGACTGATGGTTTGAAGATTGTCATTGTTGACGTATTCGACACTCGCTGCTTTAAGAAGTCGCACTTTTGTTAGGGCATTTAGGAGCTCTCTTTTAGCGTTTAGGTGTTTGTCCCTTACAGGAGCTACCTGACTTAAAACTACCCTGGCTTTTGGAAATTGGGTGTTGATAGTTTTCACACAGGTGTCAAGAGTTGTGCTACATTCAGTGGGCTCCTTTGTTTTTAAATCTGTGATCCCCACATGTAAAACTACACAGTCAGGTTCAGGTGTCAGCTCTTCTTTTGATTTTTCAATTGCAATCTTACAGTCCTCGATGGTATGGATCTTTCTCGTGGCCACCTGAAAACCGTATGAAGAGCCCAGTCTTTTTCCATCCACCTTATTGAGGACTGAGTCGTGAACGATAAGGACACGGGGAAGAACATTTGATTGTGGTCTGGAACGTGTTGACGATAGCGCAGTTTTGACGTCACGGTTAGGTTTTGTGGAGACGTCTGGTCTATGTTTGACGACATTTCTCCTGCCATTTTGTGTCCTCGCCCGATCTTCCAGTTTGGGGGGTTGAGCTGCGCATTCCGCGTAGGTGGAGAATTTGTCCATCGGTGACATGGTGGTGAAGTCACCGTGGACTGCGGAATCCGTCTGGCACGCAACGGTGGTCGTAAGTTTGGTGCACTTATTGACGTCGCGCAGCTCTTTTAACGTTGTATTGTTTTCCAATAAAAGTTTTCTGTCTGAATGTAGCATGGTTGTGAGAATGTGGATTTGTTTAGACATTTCTTGAATGGTGTTGTTTAAAATGTCTATCTCCCTTACCGCCTCTTGACAGCGGCAGCCACATGATGATCTTGATTGTAGCTGTGCGATGTGTGGCTGACTCCTGGATGGTGAAAGGGTGCGACCGGAGGTCTGTTCTTTTTGATGTTCTTCGAGTTCTGGGGTCTCTGAAGGTGGTGATGTCTCTGCCCTGGTGTTGTCTGTCCCACGGGTGGTTTTCTTTACTTTTTCTTTGATGACACAACGTTTGGACCGTGTCATTTTCAGCCTAGACGATTCCTCTCTGAAAACGTTCTGTTAGAAAGCCGCCATCTTGGCGTAGGAGTGTGTGTGTGTGTGTGTGTGTGTGTGTGTGTGTGTGTGTGTGTGTGTGTGTGTGTGTGTGTGTGTGTGTGTGTGTGTGTGTGTGTGTGGTCTTTGATTTAATGTCTATTCACGAAAGTGATTTTAGACACACATAAAATAAATAAATAAAGAAATATATAAATAAATAAGGCGGTGATAGAGAAGGAGTGAAGAGGATATTTGAAAATTGTCAATTTTGATCTTGAGAAAAGATGATCCATAAAACAACTGTTTCGAGGAGTGGCAGGTAAAACTTACAAATAACGTTACCATAATTAACGATTTAAACAAACAAACTAACTAACAAAATTAATAAATATCTAGAAGAAATGAATAAAAATAAAACTAAGAATTGACTAACAATGAC
>JAPXFY010002426.1:15000-17500 GCA_030674185.1 Monoplex corrugatus
TTATTATTATTATTATTATTATTGTCATTATTATTATTATCATTATTGTTGTTGATGGTGGTGGTGGTGTTGTTATCATCATCATCGTCGTTATTATTATTATTGTTATTGTTATTATTATTATTATTATCATCATCATCATTATTATTATTATTATCATCATCGTTATTGTCATTATTGTTATTATTATTATCATTATTATTGTTGGTGGTGGTGGTGTTGTTATCATCATCATCGTCGTTATTAGTAGTAGTAGTAGTATCATTATTATTGTTTTTGGTGTTGGTGTTATTGTTGTCGTCGTCATCATCATTATTATTATTATTATCATCATCATTATTATTATTGTTGTCATCGTCATCATCACCACCACCATCATCGTCGTCGTCGTCATCATCATCATCACTATTGTCTTTTTTTTATATAATATTATCATTATTATTACTGCAGTCAAGCTGGCTTCGTCGATAGATTCATAGAGTCAAGATCAGATTCTCGAGTTCAAATCCTAGTACGCAGCATTAAAAAAAATCTGGCCCGTTGGCTGCCCATCTTCGTGTTTCCAGCATTCCAACGGTGCCAGCCTTGTGTCTCATGGATTCTGCTTTTGAATTTTGTATTGTTTTACTATCAGTAGATTCACAAAGAAGATATGTATATTGACTTTTGTTTTTTTGTGTTGTTTTACTTTAAGTACAATAACAAAGGTAGATATGTATATTGACTTTTGTTTTTTGTGTTGTTTTACTTTAAATACAATAACAAAGGTAGATGTGTAAATTGGTTTTTGTGTTTTGTGTGGGTTGGATATAAGTACATTATTAACAAAGGCAGACAATTATGGAAATTGACTTTTGTGTTTTGTATTGTTTTGATATAAGTACAATAACAAAGGCAGATATGTAAATTGACTTTTGTGTTTGTGTGGTTTTACTATACGTACACTAACAAAATGAAAAGATGAAAAGCATTCTTACCAACAAATGCCTATCAATTAACACCAGGAAGAGAGTTCTTGAATGTTATATAGAACCAATACTGTTGTACGGATGCGAGGCGTGGACAGTCAACAAACAAAGCCAGAACAAGATTGAGGCAGCCGAGATGTGGTTTGTAAGAAGAATGTTGAGAGTTCCATGGACAGCAAAGAAAACAAACGAGTCAGTCTTGATGGAGGCAGACACAAGAAGATCATTCATCAGGAAGATTAGGAAAAGACAGGCAACATTTATAGGCCATTTTGTGAGGAAAGGGGAATTGGAGCACATGGTCACAACAGGAAAGTTAGAGGGAAAGAGAGCATCAGGTAGACCCTGGGAAAAAATATTGAACAGACTTGCAGAGTGGCTGGGGACAGACAGGGTGGAAGATGTGATTGCGGCAAAAAGGGATAGATATATATGGAGGGCTATGATGGCCAACGCCACGTGGCAAGGCACTTGATGATGATGATGATGATGATGATGATGACACTAACAAAGGCTGAGTTATAAGTTGGCCTATATACTAATATCTATACTGTTGAAAAACGAAGTTTCGTTTCTCTTTCATTTTCATTTCGTTTCATCGAATCCCAACCCAACCCTGCTTTTCCCAAAAACCAACCAACCCAAACACACAACACAACACAACCAGTCGATGTGGTATAGTGGTTTGGGGTTAGAGTAACTGGGACGGATGTGGGTTCGAATCCCCATCAATCCCTTCAAAAAATCATTGCGGGATATTTTTTTTAGCTCCAACCGGCTGCTACCCAGAGTTGGGCATGCTACGAGTATATGGGCTCATTGGGAAGACTTGGGACCACACACACAGTCGAGTCTCATTCGCTTCACGGATGTGTCATTGAGAAGGTATTGCTTAAATCTTCTGACCAACACCGCAGGTGTCTGTATATCACTCCGGCCTGGTCAACGCCAAGGATATGTTACGATAGTAAAGCGTAGATTACAACCCTGTCAGGCAGCCTCAGTCCTAGATGGAACTCCCATAACATCATGAGTTTCATCGTCATCATCATCATCATTATCGCATCGTTAAAAAAAAAAGAAGAAGAAGAAACTGTGCCAGAATATGTGGGCCATTAAGGTGGCCTCGAAAATGCGACCCAAACACACACACACACACACACACACACACGCACGCACGCGCACACACACACACACACACACACACACACACACACACACACACACACACACGCACACACACACACACACACACACAAAGCAAAAAACAACAAAAACAACACCAAAACACAACAGACACACACACACACATCACACACACACACACACACACACACACACACACACACACACACACACACACACACACACACACACACACACACACACACACACACACATACACATACACACAACACAACACACACACCACAACACATGACAGGCAGTCAACCAGCCCAAACTTACCTGCAGACGGCACAGCTCCCGTTCCGGCTGTTCCAGGTGATTCCAGACACAGACGAGGCCATCCC
>JAPXFY010000242.1:5000-12500 GCA_030674185.1 Monoplex corrugatus
TAGCCCTAGGTCTGATTCTATGAAGGTAATAGTTGTTCCATACTCCTGATCAAGGCCGATGCCATTCTCCTCTCCCTCACTGCTTCCCCTTCGCCAGCTTTGAAAAAAAAAAAGTCAAGTACCAAGTACTCATCCAGACCTGGGTAGACTGGAAGCTGCACATACCGTTTCGCTCGAGCGCGATCCGCATACATGCAAAGCCGTACTGTCAGAATGCTGTTGGTTACCTCTGCGTTAGCGAGGCTCTAACCTAAAGCAAACCAAGAGCTTTGTTTTGTTTTTCTAAGCAGAAGAATACACACCCAGTTATTGAACTGACGTAAGCTGTTTACTTTTCCAAATCGTAACGAAAACGATGTTTACGTTTTTGTTTGCGTATTATTTGTTTGTATGTTTGTTTCATTCGATAATGTGACGGGCTTATTACAATCATTCCACCTGACAACAGCAGGAAAGAGGCCTATATGACGAAGCCCTAGCAGACGACACTTCAATTGACAAGAAAAATATGGCAGTACATGCATGTTCGTTCGAGAAATCAAGCGCTAAGCTGCCAATGCAAGCGCTAAACTAATGAATATTTCATTCTTTTGTCAAAATTAGCCGCAGTGCACACAGATAACTCGTGTGTGAAACTGAAATAATACCCGTCTCATTGGATCTAGATCTAAAACAATAAATTTAGCAGTACGTTTCGTTTCACGCACAGTCTTCCGGTGAGGGAGTGGGCTGCACAGAAAGCTCCTGAAGCTTTCTAAGTCCCTGACTGTTATTTTATTTTTATTATGTTAGATGTCAACATCTTGATTTAGTCTGTACAGATGGATAGGTTTACAGACCGTCTTGTATTGTCTGTATTGTTGCCATCCGTATGTGTCCTTCATCCTGCAAGCCTCTTTAGTTCTAAATATTGGAAAGAATACATCTAATATTACAGTGAAAAAGGGAGATGATTTCATAGCCACGACAGGTGTGTGTGTGTGTGTGTGTGTGTGTGTGTGTGTGTGTGTGTGTGTGCGTGTGTATGTATGTGTGTGTGTGTGTGTGTGTGTGTGTGTGTGTGTGTGTGTGTGTGTGTGTGTGTGTGTGTGTTGTGAACAAAATGTGTCAGCAGATTTTTTAAAGTTTGTGATTAATTGGCAGAATGCCCAACGCCAGGGATATATCCTTTGATGATAAATGCGAATGCAGTGATATGTGTAGGCCTACTTGACTTTCTTTTTTCAGGATCATCATTGTGTGTATGGGTTTTGTTTTCAAGAGATGGCTACAGGCCTGATATGCTCTGAGCAGCCGGCTGGGCTTTAAACGACAACAACAACAACAATAACAATAACAACAATAATAATAATGACAGTATTATTACGACTACATGTTCTGCTACTAATTATGATGATGATGATAATACTGCTGCTATTAATAATAATAATTATCGTAATGATGATGGTGATGTGTGTGTGTGTGTGAGTGTTGTTCATCTGTCGAGTCAATGAAGACCATCTAGTTATCTGGAGTTGGGGTGTTCGGGTGTTGTGGATATGGAGGGGGTTGGTCAGTCTGATCCGCACCCGGAAAAGTCTTTGACAGTGCGGACAGTGAATGGTGGTTGTAGATAGTGTGTTGTTGACTTTGTTCTTCCTGGCCTGCCAAAGTTCCTCAGCTGTACTGGTTATGTTGGCTTTGTAGATTTTGAACCCTTGCGGACAGCCGATCGCCACTTTCCTGTGTCCAGAGCTGTCTCCTGCCATGTATCAGGGCTGATGTTGAAGGCCTTCAGTGACATTTTCAGAGTATGTTTAAAGCGCTTCTTCTGACCTCTCTAGGATAATTTGCCTTGCTGTAGTTCGCCAAATAACAGTTTTTTTGGAAGCCAGTGATTTGACATGCAAATTACATGAACTGCCCATTGCAGTTGTATAGATGCTGGGCAGGCTAGTGCGAGCGAGGACATCAGGTCTGGAATCTGTTTTCTTGCTACTTTAGTCCAGAGAGCAGGTGATGTAAAAATGGTTCTGCTTTCTGCCGTGACGCTGACAGATCGTCCATATTTCACAGCCACAGAGCAGCATGGTGACACCTACAGCCCGGTACACTTTAATCTTCGTCTCCTGGATGATGTGTGTTCTGTTCCACACGTTTGTCTGGAATCTGCCGGAGGCAGCACTCGCTGTGGCAAGTCTGGCAGTCACCTCATCATCGACGACAATATTTCTGGAGAGGATGCTGCCAAGGTAGTTGAACATGTTTACCACAGAATGTTGTTGCTCATTGACAGTGATGTTGGGTTCTGAATAGGGCTTTCCTAGCACTGACTGATGCATGACTTCAGTTTTGCTTCGTACTGGTCGTTAGGCCGAAGTTGTTGCAAGCATGAAAGAATTTGTCAGCATCGTGTGGATGTCATCTTCAGAAGAGGAGTTGAGGGCACAGTCATCGGCAAACGGGAATTCACTGACGGTGTCTGTCAGAACTTTGGTTTTTGCTTGAAGCCTCCTGAGGTTGAAAAGTGACCCGTCAGTGTGGTACCTGTGCCTGTGCCTACATCCGAGTTTCTGAAGGCATCTGTCTGATGATGGTAATGATGACAATAATATAAATAACAAACAATAATAACAATAATTATGATAATAATAATTATCTGTTCCTCTCTCTCTGTCTACCTCTGTCTCTCTCAGTCTGTCTGTCTCTCGTGTGTGTGTGTTTGTGTGTGTATGTGCGCGCGTGCGTGCATGTGTGCCTGCGTGAGTGTGTATGTGCGTGCGTGCGTGTGTGTGTGTGTGTGTGTGTGTGTGTGTGTGTGTGTGTGTGTGTGTGTGTGTGAGTGAGTGAGACTGAAACGATGAAATCAAGCTGGCATTTTATTCAAAACTGTTTGTGCAGACCTTAACCACTTTTGGATGGTACGTGCAAAACAAGAGCGACAGACACTCTTTGATATAACTGGCCATGACCCAAGTCATCCAAAAGCACCTGGTAAGGGTTTCTAAATCTACCTTTTCATTTTTTTTATTGATAAATTTGTTCCATATTTTGTAGAGAAGTGAAACAGATCCACAGGCCCCCGACATATCACTTGGAATATTTATGACCCGAGTTGCAGTCACGACAGTTAATTTAATTTAATAGTGAATATAGCCCAGGATTTCTCGGACAGAATGTTTATCAATCTTGAGACCAACACATCACACAAACTCAAATACGCACGCACAGACACACAGGCGCGCACGCAAGCATGTATACGTATACACACAAACTACTTCACACACACAGACACACAGTCACACACACGGACACAACACACACACACACACACACACACACACACACACACACACACACACACACACACAAACACACTTTACACACACAGACACACATACACACATACACACACATACACACACATGCGCACACGCACACACACATACTTCACATACACTCGTAGACAAAACATATTTCACACACACACAAACACACACACGTGCACACACACACACACACACACACACACACACACACACACACACACACACACACACACACACACACGTGCACACACACACACGTGCACACACACACACACACACACAAATACACTTCACACACACAACTCTCTCCCTCCCTCTTTCTCTCTCTCTCTGCACCTATCTCCCTTTATCCACATCTCTCTCCCTCTCTACCTTTATGACCGCTTCCCAAATGATCATTTTTATATTTTTTGCCCCAATTGTACAAAGATACACATGACTATTTGTGACCTGGTTTCAAGGTCTGTTTCTGTGCATGAATATTTGTCATTCAGGCGTTCATTTTATCATAGGTATCCTCTTCCCCTTTTGTTAGCTTGTCTGTTTGCTTGCTTGCTGTAGTGCTTTCCCTTCTTTCTTTCTTTGTATGTTTTAATACTTTTCTAACTTTCTTTTCCTTATTGGCATTTCGTTTTCATGTTTGCATGCATACATTACACATGTAGAATAGTAAGGACTAGAATGAGCTTCACCTGTGTCTTCAGCAGTCACATACTCTTGTCTTCGTTCTAGTCTAACCTGAAGACGTCCTTTTTGCCCTGCAGTGATTTCTCCCTTCTAAGTGCCCATCCTTTCGTTCCACTGCCGTCCTGTCCTCGCCATTTCCCCGTGTGAGTGTACTTTGTTCCCCTGAGTTTTTGTCGATGTGAGTGAATGCTTGAATGAATGACAAAAGTGTGCTCTTTGATTTGATACGTATATTAAGATTTGAGAGTTTCATGGACAGCAAAGAAAACAAACGAGACAGTCTTGATGGAGGCAGACACAAGTAGATCGTTCATAAGGAAGATTAGGAAAAGACAGGCAACATTTATAGGCCATTTTACGAGGAAAGGGGAATTGGAGCACCTGGTCATAACGGGAAAGCTGGAGGGAGAGAGAGCACCGGGTAGACCCAGGGAGAAGATACTGGATGGACTTGCAGAATGGCTGGGGACAAAGAGGGTGGAAGAGATGCTTGAGGCAACAAGAGATAGAGACAGATGGAAGTCCATAATCGCCAATGCCATGCGGCAAGGCACCTGGTGATGATTAAGATTTGGCGTCAGATTATTATTATTATTATTATTATTATTATTATTACTATTATTATTATCACTATTATTATCATTATTATTATTCATTAGAATCTAATGCTACAATTCTTATTACAATATTTCTCTGTCTGTTCTGTGTGTGTGTGTGTGTGTGTGTGTGTGTGTGTGTGTGTGTGTGTGTTTCTCTCTCTGTCTCTCTCTGTCTGTCTGTCTGTCTGTCTGTCTCTCTCTCTCTCTCTCTCTCTCACACACACACACACACACACACACACACACACACACACACACACACACACACACACACACACACACACACACACACAAGGTTATTCTATTCATCTAAACGAGCATGGTCCCAAATTTTGACTCACATCACCAAATGAATACAACTAATGTTTTCATCGGAATAAGGGAAATTGTTGTATGGCTTAACCATTTTTATGGTTTACGCATCATGTCAATACCTTTGCTTATCAAATCCCTTTAAAAGAAACAGTTTGTGTCAGGTGTTCAAAAGGTCAAGCTCTATGTGTGTGACTCGGGGTGACTGGAGTATGCTACGTCCACAGACATAGCAAAAAGAGATCGGTAACACGCTCTAGGAAAAGTCAGAGACCTGTCAACACAGACGTGCGGTAAAAAACAAAAATCAGTTACTGTTCAGGAACCGAATGATTTTTTTTTCGCCGTTATGTAGTGGTTAGCGCAACACAATACCAACTGGAAGGTTGTGGGTTCGAATCCCCGTCAGTCCTCTCAAAATCATTGCAGGTTTTTTTTGGCGCTAAACGGCTCTTTTCCAGAGCTGAGCGTGCTATGACGTCACTGATAAGACTGAGACCACACAGTCGACTCTCATCCACTTCATGGATATATCTTTGAGGAACCTGACAAACACCTCATATGTCTGTAATTTTCAGGCCTGTCTGACGCCGGGATGTACAATGACAGTAAGCGTAGAATACAACCCTATCATGCGGTCTTAATCCTAGACGGAACTCTACAGCATCTTGATTATCATCCTCGTCACCATCACCATCACACATTGTAAAAAACTGTCCCAGCTTCTGTGGCCATTAAGATGGCTCAGAAAATGAGATGACTTTGTTAACGCTTGGGTAGGGCACCAGTTAATCAATCTTAGACAGGAATAGTAACAGAGATTAGCAGCTTGGTGAATGTCTGACAACAGACATGGTAATGCAGCAAAAACCTCTGATGACTGCAAAATGTGCTTGACTGTCCATATAAACGAAAAAAAGACATTTGTAATAATCCATAATTTACATTGTTAACAAGTGAAACACGTTTTGCAAAACCAGTGATATAGCGCTGCGTTCTGTCTTGACTGACTGACTGTACAATTATGAGTTTAAAATATTGTGACTGTGCTTAATTTAACGTTTGTGAGTAAAATTTTCGTACAATTTTTCTTAGCGTTTTGATTTTCTGGGATGTATGTACATACACGCTGTTCCCTATACCGTGCAGACGGTATGTTATTGCAAAGTCTGCATCTCCAGCTTTGATAGTATGTACGCTGGGTGTTTTCATATTTTGATAAGCCACCCAAATAGACACGGCTTATGGGATCTTTAGCATGCATATTTGATGCCCTATGTGCATATATATATATATATACACGTGAAGCGAATTTAGGCACTAGAAGGTCTGCACACATGTTGACCTAAGAGATGGGAAAAAGCACCACCCTCTACCCACCAGGCGGGATGTACCCGGGTAGGGTATACAGACCTTCCAACTGGAAGCCCCACGTCTTACCCTCTTGACTGTTGCGCCCTTATGCAATGAACCTCCCTTGTAAGGGCTGAAAAAGCCTTGGTTTGCAGCACTCTAGGGCTCCGCAGTGTTCTTTGGCCTTACGCAAACAGTTCTGCAGAGGGTAGCAGGGAGAATTTTTATAATATTAATAAAGGACATAACTCTTGAGAATTATCTCCCATGTTGTATAGAACTTCTCAGATCTAACACATTCTCCCTGCTTCCCTCTTATTTCTTTGGTATTACCTATATGCCTTGGAAGCAACCATGTATATGTTCTGTCTTGTCTATGTGTGTGTGTTTGGTCAGTTCAAGAATAAAAGACTATGTCAATCTTGATCATAAAGACCAATATATTGTATGTATTTCTCTCCTCTCTCATAGTTGTGTGTAGGGTAGTTGCAGAGTATAAAGGCAGGCTTGGGCGCTCCTTTTTTGAGGAGTGTTCTGAGCTTGCTGTTTTTGTACTTTGTATCTGCTTCTATGCTGGCTGAATGGGTAGCGCAAACTGTGTTAGATCTGAGAAGTTCTATACAACATGGGCGATAATTCTCAAGAGTTATGTCCTTTATTAATATAGTTCTGCAGAGGGCTTAGGACTCCAAAAATCACAGAGTACTGTATCTGTGAAACGTGTTTCAGTTTCTCAAGATGACGTCTCCGCGCTCGAAGCGAATTCCTTATGCACTAACGTCACAGGTGCCATATGTATGGTGATCATGGCACAAGCCTTAAGCCTGCACATAAACCCATGAGCTGGCCAGGTCCTAAGGTCCTACCTAGCCTACGTTTTACCAAGTCTATATTTCATACTGGTGAAATGTATTGAGATGGGGCAGTCCGAGGTTTGGTATTGATCAAAGAGACCTTAATAGCTAGTGAAATCATGTAGAACAACATTCTTACCAAGAAATGTCTGCAAAATAACATCAGGAAGAGATTTCTTCAGTGCTATGGAGAGCCAGTACTGTTGTACGGATGCAAAAACTGGACAATCAACGTGCAAAGTCAGAACAAGATTGAGGCAGTTGAAATATTGTTTCTAAGTAGAATGTTTAAATGTTCCATGGTCGGCAAAGAAAACAAGTGAGACAGTCTCGAAAGAAGCAAACACAAAAGAAACATTAACGAAGAAGATTAGGACAAAACAAGCA
>JAPXFY010000242.1:17500-20000 GCA_030674185.1 Monoplex corrugatus
TATTTTCTTGTTGTCCGGTGCATTCATCTATATTCATTGTTTAATGTGTCCGTTGAGCATGGAAATATGCAAAAAAAAACCCACTTCCAACCTCTCAGTGTATGCGTTCGGCCCATGGTCGATGTACATTGTGATATTCTGAAATCTCATCTATCTGTCTCTCTCTCTGTCAGTCTCTCTCTCTGTCTCTCTCTCTCTCATACACACACACACACACATATGTATACATATATATATATATATATATATATATATATATATATATATATATATGTGTGTGTGTGTGTGTGTGTGTGTGTGTGTGTGTGTGTGTGTGTGTGTGTGTGTGTGTGTGTGTGTGTGTGTGTGTGTGTACGTTATTTTTTTTATTGGCAAACCATGTTTGAAAAAAAAAGAATTTCAAACATGGTTTGCCAATAAAAAAAAAAATTTAAAAAAAACGTATAACACGCGTCGCAGCCATGATATAACCATATCGCCTGCTGGCTCTACAATTGAAGAGAAGTGACTGTTGGAAACAATTTTTTTTTTTTTTTTTTTCATTTTACCTTGAGGAAGACCAAGGGCCAAAACATGTAAGTAAATCAATCCATGCTCTTGTTGAGTGTCTTTTCTAGAATATATATATATATATATATATACATACATACATATATACATACATACAAGTACATACACACTCCCCCCCCCCTCTCTCTCTCTCTCAGAAATAAATAATAAGAAAAGGAAAAAGGAAAATTGAGCAGAAACGAAAGAAACAAGGGAAAACCCACTCTCTTCGACAATTCTTTTTTGCCTTTTCTTTTTCCTTTTTTTTCCCTAGGCCTGTTGCTTGAAAGTCATCGTCAATGATGATCACGAGTTGTCTAGCGTGCAGGTTTGAGGTCACAGCCATGCCATACTAACAGTGATCTCTTTTTCTTTCCGCCAGGCGAAACAACAGATCGACCTAACACAGTAACAGCACCAAAGCTCTAATTGAAAGAGAGAGCAAAGGAATCATATGACAGCAGGGTATCGTTGGCTTTCTGTCTGTCTGTGTTTATCTGTCTCTTGTTCCGTCTTTCTTTCTTTCTGTCATTTGCATGCGCACAGACACACACAGATACACACACAGATACACACACACACACACACACACACACACACACACACACACACACACACACACACACACACACACACACCTCCAGCCTCACTAGTAACGGCAGGTGGCAATCTAGCTCCAAGTGAACAAGATCGGGTGTCATCTGTGTTCTTCAGTGTCAACCTTGAACTGTCTGTTTATAAGATTGATACAATAGGTAGGACATACACACCACAGTCGTACGTGTGTGTGGGGGGGGGAGGTGGGGGGGGTGTCAGTGAGAGAGAGAGAAACAAAGAGAAAGAGAGAGAGGAGGGGAAGAGAAACAGTGTATGTCAACAGTCAGAAGAGAGAAGTCAGATTTTACTAAACAAACAAATCAATTAAACCTTGAGTTTCCTTTTTACAGTAGTGATACAGTAGGCAAGTTGTACGTCACAGTATTGTGTGTGTGTGTGCACGTGCGCGTACGTGTGTGTGTGTATATGTGTGTGCGTTTTTCTGTGTGTGCACGAGTGTGTGTGAAACAATGTGTGTCTGTGTGAGAGGGTGTGTATATATGTGTGTGTGTTTGTATGTGGTGTGTGTGTGTGTGTGTGTGTGTATGTGTTGTGTGTGTGTGTGTGTGTGTGTGTGTGTGTGTGTGTGTGTGTGTGTGTGGGTAACACGTCATTTCAGCGCCATCATTTTAGCGCCACCAATTTAGCGCCACCATTTCAGCGCGGAACATTTCAACGTCGTACATTTTAGCGCCGTACATTTCAGCGGGGGGGGGGGGGGGGGGGGGGGGGGGGGCATTTGTTTTACGTGGTTTAAGTGATGTGAGTGATCATTCATTTATCCGGTTGTGAGTTACAAATCGTGATGTGAGTGATCTTAAGTGATGGCCGAAATTTACCAGAGTATAAGGAAGAAGGATAAGATTTTCTTTGATGGATACTCTTAGCGGTTTGACAAACTGAGTGGCAAAGATCCAGCCAATGGAGAGACACCAAGTGATTTTAGTGATTTTAATGGACACCATGGGTTTTAGATGATTTATCATTAAAGTTCAACTTGTTCAAAAAAAATGTGATTAGCTAGTTTATGTGTTTAGCTAGTTTCTCTCTCTCTCTCTCTCTCTCTCTCTCTCTCTCTCTCTCTCTCTCTCTCTCTCTCTCTCTCTCTCTCTCTCTCTCTCTCTCTATCTCGTTTGGCCGTTTGGCGCTGAAATGTACGGCGCTGAAAACTCGCCACGCTGAAATGGTGGCGCTGAAATGGTGGCGCTGAAGTGTCATGGAATCGTGTGTGTGTGCGCGCGCGCGCGCAGGTGTGAGGGAGAAGAGGAGAGAGAGAGAGAGAGAATGTGTGTGTGTATACGTTGAGTGTATGAGGGTGTGTGTATGTTTGTGTATGTGTGTAGGCGTGTGTGTG
>JAPXFY010000242.1:30000-40000 GCA_030674185.1 Monoplex corrugatus
TTTTATGTCGACACCCACCTCAGGTGATATGGCCGACGGGGATAACCATCCCAGGGAAGTGGGGGAAGGGGAACCTATCTAATCCTATATTGACACCACCAGAACAACAATGATGTTAAGATGGGACAGTGAGATGGCCAGTTTTAATATAGCGCACCCCGGGATTCGAACCCACAACCATTAGCATGTGAATCCGACGCTCAAACCAACGGAGCTATCGAGGCCCGCGTTTGAGAGAGAGAGAGAGAGAGAGAGAGAGAGAGGAGAGAGAGAGAGAGAGAGAGAGAGAGAGAGAGAGAGATTCAGATTCAGATTTAGATTTAGATTCAGATTCAGATTCAGATTCAGATGATCATTCATTGAGGCCATGGCCCCCAAATCAAACTTACACAATCATATATACTGTGAATTTGTTGTAACAGTATTTTAAATGCTATGTACAAACAGCAGATAGCTTTGCGGTAAAGTAAATGTAACTAGACATTTTGTGGTATGAATTGTTCTCTGAGTCTTTTGATATCGGACACAAAAGTACAAAATGAACTTCATCCTCCACTGTTTCTTTGCACAGAGGATACAACATTTTACGAACACATGACTATTCGTAACGACTGTAACTGACAAATAAATGTGAGACACCAAACCGAGACCTTGTCACACAGTACGTTTTAAATGTTGTCAATCTACATTAACAAACAAGGTGTACAGGGGCAAGCGATTGAAAATTGTAGAAAAATGTACTGTACACGAGTTCTGACCTTACCTCTACAATCAATCAGTCTTTGGCCAAGGACACGGACAAAACATTTGACATGTCCAACGCCCTGACTGAACCACACATAGCCACACCATTAATTATTAAACAGAGGTGTTTTTATTTTCGTTACCGACTTGTTCTTTCTTCTGCCATCTAGCTCATCCATGTTACCCGCTTTACAAGGTGTGGGGGGGAGGGAGAAAGAGAGAGCGAGAGAGGAACACGCGCGCGCGCACGTACACACACACACACACACACACACACACACACACACACACAACACACACACACACACACACACACAGACGGAGAGGAACACGCGCGCGCACAGAGAGAGAGAGAGCGAGAGAGAGAGAGAGAGAGAGAGATTATAGTAAAATCTCGAGAAGGAATAACACTTCACATAAGTGATGCTGTCCAGCCAGTCAGCCAGCCAGCCAGCCAGACAGACAGACAGAGAGATATGATTAAAATTCTTCAAACGAGCTACAGACCAAAAACAGTACATGTAGTAATCATGCACGTTGGTTGTCCACAAACTCACCAGTCCGCTATGACAGCTCTGTATTTGCCCAGCAACGAGTCTCCATGGCTTGTGGTTTGTTTGTCACAATGTGGGACACTATGTGGTTTGTTTGTCACAATGTGGGACACTCTATGTGGTTTGTTTGTCACAATGTGGGACACTCTATGTGGTTTGTTTGTCACAATGTGGGACACTCTATGTGGTTTGTCACAATGTGGGACACTATGTGGTTTGTTTGTCACAATGTGGGACACTATGTGGTTTGTTTGTCACAATGTGGGACACTCTATGTGGTTTGTTTGTCACAATGTGGGACACTATGTGGTTTGTTTGTCACAATGTGGGACACTCTATGCCCTTCAGCGACGTACCAGCTTCTGTGAAGGAAAATACACAGAACCTGACTGTTATATTGTCACGCAATTATGCGACCAGTCGCCATGATGTAGTGATTAGCGCAACAGACTACCGACTGGAAGGTTGTGGGTTCGAATCCCCATCAGTCCCTTCAAAAATCATTGTGGGATTTTTCGCCTTGAACTAGCTAATACCCACAGTTGGATGTGCTATGGGCTCATTGGGAAGACTGGGACCACATAGTCGAGTCTCATCCACTTCACGGATGCGTCATTGAGGGTGTTGCTCAAATGTTCTGACCAGCTCCGCAGGTGTCTGTATCTCTCGGGCCTGGTTGACGCGAGGATATGTTATGATAGTAAGCGTAGAGTACGGTCCTGTCACGCAGCCTCGATCCTAGATGGAACTCCATAACATCATGATTATCATCCTCATCGACATCATCATCGCATTGTAAAAACCGTTCCAGCTTCTGTAGCCATTAAGGTGGCGTAGAAAATAGGACCAAAAAAAACAAAACCAAAAACAAAAAAAAGGTGAGCACAAAGGTAACCTCCCTGAGTGCAATGATCCTAAAAAAAAATAATGATAAAATAAAATAAAACCAAGCAGTTATGCTGAATGCTTTATTCTTTGTCGTGTTTGATTCCTTAGTCAATAAAATCACCATTTAATGATTGCTATGACCCAAGTCCTGCGTCTGCGGATCTCCAGAGCACAGTTCATATAGGTCAGCGGTCCAGCTTCGTCTTCTTCTTACCAGCTAGGGTTCTTGCCAGCACCTTCTAGCTAAAAATATCTATTCATACTCTACCTACTTAGCACAGGGAGCAGATTTTTGTGCATATGACCGTTCTTTATTCCGCCTTAAAGGCAGCATACTCCGTCTTCGGGGAGCTAAGGACAGAGTCTGGAAGAAACAGGTGAAGAGCCGTGCCGGCTTCATCTGTTCTGTACTATGCGACTCAAGTTTGTTCTTTGCCACAGACATGTACCTGTACTTAACACGTGGGTCATACTTAACACGTAGGTCATACTTAACACGTAGGTCATACTTAACACGTAGGTCATACTTAACACGTAGGTCATACTTAACACGTAGGTCATACTTAACACGTAGGTCATACTTAACGCGAAGGTCATACTTAACACATAGGTCATACTTAACACGTAGGTCATACTTAACACGTAGGTCACACCGCTCTTCACAACTGTACAATGCTGTGGGTTCCAGAGGGAATCAACAGGAATTTTCTTTGTAAATTTCAGTTTGGGACAAACAAACAAACAAACAAGCGAACGAACAGACGAACAACTGGAACGACTCAAAATTTGGAGAGATAACTATAAAAAAAAATTGGAGAGAATAAAATCACTTTCGAAAATAGTTTCGTCATGAAACTCCACTTATGATTTTTTTCAAAATCGAAATTCCACCATCAAATTCAGGTTTCGGGACTGAGACTAAGTCAGCATTTCGACAGCAAACTCAGTTTTCAGAAATTCAGTAACTCCAAACTACAAGCAGGAACGAGATTAGCTCAGACCTTCAAATTTCAGTTTTTTTTTCTGTCCCAATGGCCACGTTGTTGAATAATTTTTCACAATGCTGTGTATGGCGACAGTGATTGTTACCATGATAATGTAGAATCCTTTCTGGA
This sequence comes from Monoplex corrugatus, assembly GCA_030674185.1. NCBI lineage: Eukaryota > Metazoa > Mollusca > Gastropoda > Littorinimorpha > Ranellidae > Monoplex > Monoplex corrugatus. The sequence goes on from JAPXFY010000242.1 coordinate 33,302, forward strand.
CTGAAACTGCTTGACAGTGGTGTACACTACGCTTCTTTTCATGATAATATCCTGGCGTCAACAAGGCCCGGTGTAGGGTAGGAGATTTAAATAATACCCTCCCTCACGCATTAATAAAATGGATGAAACTACACTGTGTGGTCCAGGTCTTCCCAATGAGCTCAAAATAAACTCAACGCCAGGTAGGAGCTGATTCAGGCCAAAAAATCCCACCATGATTTTGATAGGACTGATGGGATTGGAAGCCAATAGGGAGAAGAGTAGCAAAATGGTTCAGATGTTCGCCTGCCAATAACTAAACTCCAGGTTCCATGGTTCGCTTCCAGTAGAGGCCTTGACTTTTCTCCTCAGTTTGACCGGAAAATCGAACTGAATGTCTAGTCCTTCGGAAGGGGACGAAAAACGAGTCGGACCCATGTGCCTCCTGGCAGCGCATGATAAAGATCCCATGGCAGTTGAAAATCGTGAAGAGCAGGGCATTGTCCGGCTGCCTTGGTATAAAACATTGGAGAGATGGGTTGATTTCTCAGGTCCCACCCCTTGAAGACCAATTAGCCTTCTTGTCTTTCTCAAGAAAAAAAATGTGAATATGAATATGAATTTGAATCGAGGGAGAGGGGATGGGCGCCGTCCTCGTAGTGCTGGCCCCGAGAAAAGTTGAGGTCTCTGCCACCTCACTCCGCTACGACCTCAGGGTTATGGAACTATCCAGGTAGGACCTCAGGACCTGGCCAGCTCCTGGTTTATGCGCAGGCTTAAGGCTTGTGCCGTGATCATTCTGGATCTTCTCCATCACATGGCACCTGTGACATTAGTGCATATGGAATTCATTCCGAGCGCGGAGACGTCATCTTGAGAAACTGAAACTGAAACTGAAGCCAATATCTCTCAGTCGGTGGTCTGTTGCTACGGCACCAGGGCGAATAGTATCGCACATTCTTATTGAATGCTTGTACTTGCACTATGTGAGATATAAGCACTATACAGCAGACTCCTTAAAGAACCTCTTCAGAGATGTTCCGCCAGATATAATGTTCAGGTTTATACAAGAGATCAATAGAATTCATCTCTATGATTATATGTACGGGAAAGATGTTTAAATGCGTTTTAAATATAAAATGATAATCGTGAGCTTTTTTAAACTGCTACCTTTTTAATTAAACTTGGGGTTAATTTTAATGTGGTGCTAATCTTTGATATGGTTTTAGCGGTCGGCTGGACTATTAGCAATATGAACTTGAAGACAGAAAATTTGAATCAAAGTGACTGCCAATGTTTAAAAAAATTGAAAGCAAATTAAAATAGAGTAAGAAGGCGTATTAATTAACGAAAAGAGGAAGACACATTCTCGGACAACTGGCCTTTGCCAAGCGTAAATGTAAGACATCAAAGAAAAGTACTTCCCTGTTGAATCGCCGAGTAGCTTTCGATGAACACCTCGATCTCTTACTGAAGGGAAAGTTGTACACATATAACATTCGATTAGAACAATGTACACAGAGAGAGAGAGAGAGAGAGACACAGAGAGAGAGAGAGAGAGAACGGAACAAGAAGGAAGTTGTGCTGTTTTCCCGTTATTTTTTTTATTTTTTATTTGCTGTTTGTTACACCCCCAGCTATGAGTAAGGAGCATCACTGCCTTGTGCGTGTCTCAGGAGACCAAGGCAAAGGGAGCAAACCCTGACAGAAAGTCATCACTGCCTTGTGCGTGTCTCAGGAGACCAAGGCAAAGGGAGCAAACCCTGACAGAAAGTCATCACTGCCTTGTGCGTGTCTCAGGAGACCAAGGCAAAGGGAGCAAACCCTGACAGAAAGTCATCACTGCCTTGTGCGTGTCTCAGGAGACCAAGGCAAAGGGAGCAAACCCTGACAGAAAGTCATCACTGCCTTGTGTGTGTCTCAGGAGACCAAGGCAAAGGGAGCAAACCCTGACAGAAAATCACCACTGCCTTGTGCGTGTCTCAGGAGACCAAGGCAAAGGGAGCAAACCCTGACAGAAAATCACCACTGCCTTGTGCGTGTCTCAGGAGACCAAGGCAAAGGGAGCAAACCCTGACAGAAAATCACCACTGCCTTGTGCGTGTCTCAGGAGACCAAGGCAAAGGGAGCAAACCCTGACAGAAAATCACCACTGCCTTGTGCGTGTCTCAGGAGACCAAGGCAAAGGGAGCAAACCCTGACAGAAAATCACCACTGCCTTGTGCGTGTCTCAGGAGACCAAGGCAAAGGGAGCAAACCCTGACAGAAAGTCATCACTGCCTTGTGCGTGTCTCAGGAGACCAAGGCAAAGGGAGCAAACCCTGACAGAAAGTCATCACTGCCTTGTGCGTGTCTCAGGAGACCAAGGCAAAGGGAGCAAACCCTGACAGAAAGTCATCACTGCCTTGTGCGTGTCTCAGGAGACCAAGGCAAAGGGAGCAAACCCTGACAGAAAGTCATCACTGCCTTGTGCGTGTCTCAGGAGACCAAGGCAAAGGGAGCAAACCCTGACAGAAAGTCATCACTGCCTTGTGTGTGTCTCAGGAGACCAAGGCAAAGGGAGCAAACCCTGACAGAAAGTCATCACTGCCTTGTGTGTGTCTCAGGAGACCAAGGCAAAGGGAGCAAACCCTGACAGAAAATCACCCCCACTGCCTTGTGCGTGTCTCAGGAGACCAAGGCAAAGGGAGCAAACCCTGACAGAAAGTCACCCCCACTGCCTTGTGCGTGTCTCAGGAGACCAAGGCAAAGGGAGCAAACCCTGACAGAAAATCACCCCCACTGCCTTGTGCGTGTCTCAGGAGACCAAGGCAAAGGGAGCAAACCCTGACAGAAAGTCACCCCCACTGCCTTGTGCGTGTCTCAGGAGACCAAGGCAAAGGGAGCAAACCCTGACAGAAAATCACCCCCACTGCCTTGTGCGTGTCTCAGGAGACCAAGGCAAAGGGAGCAAACCCTGACAGAAAGTCACCCCCATGCCTTGTGCGTGTCTCAGGAGACCAAGGCAAAGGGAGTAAACCTGACAGAAAATCACCCCCACTGCCTTGTGCGTGTCTCAGGAGACCAAGGCAAAGGGAGTAAACCCTGACAGAAAGTCACCCCCACTGCCTTGTGCGTGTCTCAGGAGACCAAGGCAAAGGGAGTAAACCCTGACAGAAAGTCACCCCCACTGCCTTGTGGTGTCTCAGGAGACCAAGGCAAAGGGAGTAAACCCTGACAGAAAATCACCACTGCCTTGTGCGTGTCTCAGGAGACCAAGGCAAAGGGAGTAAACCCTGACAGAAAATCTCCACTGCCTTGTGCGTGTCTCAGGAGACCAAGGCAAAGGGAGTAAACCCTGACAGAAAATCACCACTGCCTTGTGCATGTCTCAGGAGACCAAGGCAAAGGGAGTAAACCCTGACAGAAAATCCCCACTGCCTTGTGGTTGTCTCAGGAGACCAAGGCTAAGGGAGTAAACCCTGACAGAAAGTCACCACTGACTTGTCGTGGGAACAACAAAGGCTAGCGGAGAGTCCATACAAATTCGATGGAAGGCACAGGAAAACCACCATCGTATCATCCCACATAAATCATGGCAGCCACATGAAAAGAAACTTAAACGACGTAAATAGGTCTCCACTGGAGCACCTTCGTCCGGTACGGAATGTCAGTCATACTGAGCAGGTGACACCCGATCGTCATCAAGCCACTGTGATCAGATTTTCAAAAATAAAAATGGCAAATAAAAATGCATTCAGAATGTTAGAACAATGCTCCAAAAAGGACAATTAGAAAAAGTCAAGATAGAGAAGTAAAGATCAATGTCAACACTTTTTCAATGTCAACACTTTACGACTAGAGGAGGTGATGTGGAAGGGAGAGGGCATGATAACGTCCGTCAGGCATAAACTTACGTATTCTGGTGGGGACACACATTAAAGAGGGTAGGCATCATAATGGACATGACAAGTCAACGTCTGTCATAGGATACTGGGCTATATCACACCGAGTTTTATTAGTTAGATTGGAGGGCAAGCTGTTTGATATCAACATCATCCAAATATATACACCAACATACGCAAGCACTGAGGAAGAAATTGACAGCTTTTGAGCACCTAGTCACATCAGGAAAGCTGGAGGGAAAAAGAGTAGCAGACTGGCGATTTACTCAGGGAGAAAATAGAATATTAGAATGATTTGCGGAGTGGATGAGCACAGAAAGGTGTGGAGAGATACTTGCAGCGACAAAAGACAGATTCGTATGGAGGGTCATGATGGCCAACGCCATGCGGCAAGGCATATGATGATGATTGTGACGACGACGATGACGTTTATTAGTTGTTCATTGTTGTCTTACGTTATCGCTTCACAAAGGCCAGTTGGCCGAAAATTAGCGCCTATCTTGTTTTGTTACATTAATTACGCCATTCTGTTTTCACGTTTTTCTGGTTGCTGTTTTCTTGAACGCGGGCAGTCACACTTGTTTTGGAATCATTCCAGCAATACATGACGTAAGAACCATACTAATCTGGGATTATTGTAGACATCAGCGTAATCTGTCACTGCCCCCTAGCCAAGCCAACAATCAATTGTCCCTTACCACCGCAGAGTTGTTATTGTTCTCCGCCAGTTTAAGACTTGACATGGAGGGGCGGTCGATAGATGACTTCGATCTTCCGATGCACCCCACCGGCTGTTGGCGGAACGCGCTTGCCGTCTGTCAACCTCACCTGTCAGCGCGATTGAGACTGATTCGTTGATTTATTGAACGTTTAGGCCGTCCAGACAGCGTTGGTTACAAACTGGTTCGTAGAGTTTATTTGTTCAAGGAGTTGGAGCATCGAGACTTGGGTGGAAAGTTAACAGGTATAATCCCATTGCTGTCGTGGATACTTACAAAAGCTCCAGTAGTTCAGTTGGTTTGAGCGTCGGATTCACACGCTAATGGTTGTGGGTTCGAATCCCTGGGTGCGCTACATTTCAACTGGCCTTTTCACTGCCCAATCTTAACATCATTGTTGTTCTGGTGGTGTCGGTATAGGATTAGATAGGCCCCCGTGACCCCACTTCCCTGGGATGGTTATCCCCGTCGGCCATATCACCAGAGGTGGGTGCCGACGTAAAGATTGAACCAAATCAATCAATCAATCAATCAAAAAGAACGGAGTGACAGTTTGGAGCGCGGAAAAATTCACCGCACTGGGCAGTTCCATAATAGCGCTCCATCCAAACTACCAGCTCCCTGAGCCTGCACAAAACCCTACGCGGTGGCAAGTTTTGAAATGAGGAGGGAGGGGGGGAGAGAAAAGACTTATGAAATACTAAACCGGCAGCACCAGACTGACAGAAACAGTAAGATGGGCAGCAACAGGCCAGTGTTTAATGTTGCAGGCTGGGATTGAACTCGAGATATCAGATCTTTGACAGACTATAACTTCTTGCTTTCAGAAAGAAAGCTGTACATTTATGCACCGGTAATAATTACCGATACTCGTTTTCTTTTCTTTTCAAATGATGTACATTTATAGTGCGCTTAACAGTGCTGTAGGGGCTTACAATTCTACAAGACAAATATATATATATATATATGTACCACATAATTCACTATTTTCACCCATTAACATCATTGATACACTGTGTAACAACCATATAAACATATAAATCATACTGCAAGGACGCACAGAATCACGATGGGATAGGGTCGGTATAGCAAAGTTGGTTTAAACAGAAGGATTTACGGAAAGGACGGGCTTTATGTTGGGTCTTAAAAGAGGAAAAGGTTTGGCAAGTTTCTCAGATCAAAGGGCAGATTATTCCACAAAAAGTCCAAAATGGGCAAACTGTGGGAAAGCACGAGCCTTGTGTCTGTATGGAGGGATTTTGAATAGCTGAGTATCAGAGGAAGGTGGAAGAGTAGGGGAAGGAGAGTAGGCACAGAGCCAATCGGAGATACGAGCAGGAGCAGTGCATCGTTCCGTTGTGTTGGTTGTACCGTCCTGGGTGTCGTGTGGAGATAGTCGTCGGTCCGCAGTGAGCAGGAGGTGAAATGCCGTGTCCTTCACACTCTCAATCCAGTTCTTCCTTAGTCTGCCTCTCGCCTTAAATCCACATTTTGTTTATTGCGTGCTTATGTTGGGTTTGTATCCACATTTGTTATGCGTGCTAGGGTTGTCGTGGGTTAATTCTGAACAGATGACCAAACCATTTAATTCTCCGCTGATGACTAATGATAGTTGATTGGTGTAGTTCCCACCATTGTTCCGATAGTGTGGTGTGGTGTAGTGTAGTATGGTGTGGTAGTGTAGGGTAGGGAAGGGTAGTGCAGTGTAGTGTAGTGTAATGCAGAGTCCGGTGTGGGAGGTAGTGTAGTGTAGAGTGGTGTAAAATAGTATACGAGTTCGTAGTGTAGCTTAGTGTGGTATAGTGTAGTGTACTGAAATGTAGTGTGGTGTGGTGTGGTGTGGTGTGGTGTGGTGTGGTGTACTGTAGCGTCAGGTAGTGTAGTGTAGAGGGGTGTAACGTAGTGTAGTGCAGCGTAGTGTAGTTAAATGTGGTGTGGTGTGGTTTAGTGTGGTGTGGTGTGGTTAGTGTGTGTGTGGTGGGTGTGTGTCGTGTGATGCAGTGCACAGTACAGTATGTGTGCATGCACGTACGTGTGTCTAAATGTCTAAACACCTGTGAACGTGCTAATGTGTGCTCTCTAACTTGATACTGCCTGTTTTGATGTAAACAAGCGCT
>JAPXFY010000242.1:42500-47500 GCA_030674185.1 Monoplex corrugatus
TTGCTGTATGTCAATCTTGTCATTTGGGGTTCTGATTTCATCCAGCGGACGGAATGTCATTCTGTTTACTCGGTTGACATAGACAACAGGATGCAGTATCACGCCATTCAACATCACGCCACAGACATGTGCAGCAGGCGGGCAAGCAAGCGAGCAAGCGAGAGAAAGAGAGAGAGGGGGGTAGGGAGAGAGATAATGATAATGACAGTTTATTTTGGAACGGTGGAAGTTATTAGCTAAAAACCATTTTTCAAACTGGCCGTTCCTTGCATGCTGGATGTGCTCATATTGCCAAAGGCCGGCCATTGACATGACTTGATTTAAAGGATCTTTAACACGCACAGTTGGTATTCAGCAGTAATACACACACGAGTGGGGTTGAGACACTGGCAGGTTGCACACATGTTGACCTGGAAGAACGGAAAAATCTCCACTCTTTACTCACAAGGGGAAGGTGTGTAGGCGGGTCGAATCCAGGATCTTCCAATTGCAGAGAGAGAGAGAGAGAGAGAGAGAGAGAGAGAGAGAGAGAGAGAGAGAGAGAGAGAGAGAGAGAGAGAATTTCATTTTAGAGGATCTTCTTCTCCTTACGCAGACCAGGGCCCCTGCGAGCACTCCCTATGTAAGCATATAACTTCGTACATACCTACGTACATATAGGGATTTTTGTGTGTATGACCGTTCTGTATCCAGACCTACAGGCTGCCTTACTTCGTTTGGGGGGGAGCTAAGGAGAGAATTGGAAAGAAACACAGATGAGTGATCTGGAAGGCAGAAATAAGAAAGTTCTTATGAGGTACAGACAGCATGACAGAAAAAGGAACCCTTAACCCAAACTACACAGCTCCTGTGGTTCCAGAACAGAAGGGACAATTTCAGCATCCACAATACCCCACTGCAGGGATTTTAGATGACAATGATAGACTGTCTCTCCGATCCGATGGATGAGTAGGCATAGCAGCCTTCCACACCTGGTGTGTGTCTTCATATCGGATACAATCAAAAGACCCACCCTGGATGTTCTTCTGTAGGCACTGCTTGGGAAGGAGGCTTTTCTCCACCGGAAAATCGAACTGAACGTCTAGTCCTTCGAAAGGGACTTAAAACGAGTCAGACCCGTGAGCCTTGTGGCTGCGCACGCTAAAGACATTACGGCAGTTGAAAATCGCGAAGAGCAGGGCATTGCCCGGCTGCCTTGGTAAAAACATTGGAGAGATAGGTTGATTTCCCAGGTACCACCCTTTGAAGACCAATTAGCCTTCTTGCCGTTCTGAAGTCTTGGTAAATAAAAATGTGAATATGAATATGAACTTGAAGCGAGGGAGAGGGATGGGCGCTGCCCTCATAATGCTGGCCCAGGGAAAAGTTGAGGTCTATACCACCTCGCTCCCCTACGACCCCAGGGTATTGGAACTATCTAGGTAGGACCTCAGGACCTGGCCAGCTCTTGGGTTTATGTGTAGGCTTAAGGCTTGAGCCTTGATCATTCTGGATCCTCTCCATCACATGGCACCTGTGACGATAGTGCATATGGAATTAATTCCCCGAGCGTCGGAGTCGTCATCACCATCTCATGTGCCTGCCGCATGGCGTTGGCGATCACGTCTCCACACCAATCTATCCCTTCTCGCTGCAAATTCTTCCCCACCACCTTCTCTGTCCTCAAGCCACCCTGCAACTCCGTCCAGTATTTTCTCCCTGGTCTACCTGGTGTTCATTCCCTCCAACTTTCCTGTTGTGACCAGGTGCTCTAATTTCTCTTTCCACATAAAATGTCATATACATGCTGTTTGTCTTTTCCTCATCTTCTTTCTTAATGATCTTCATGTGTCTGCCTCCTTCAACGCTGTATATACGTAATCACATACAACTGATATACTGGCATGCACGCACGTATATTTACGTAATATCATACATGAATAAACACTTTGATATCAACACTTGGACTCATGTACCCTGTCCCCCAACTGCAAAAACTTAACCCTTTGATTCCCTCTATAATGGTTGACACTGCAAGATGCTGGTGGACAGCATGCGGTAGTCAAAAGGTTAAATTGAAGATTATTAAATACATACATACACAAACACACAACATACATACACAAACACACAAACATACATACACACATCTGTCTGATATCACATGTGAATAACACTTCGATATTAAAATAGAACACAAACACATGCACACACGCGCGAGTGCGCGCGCCCGCACACACACACACACACACACACACACACACACACACACACACAACACACACACACATACACACACACACACACAAACACACACACACACACACAAACACACATACACACACACACACACACACACACACACACACACACACACACACACACACACACACATTACGGCCCTCCCTCCATTTCTTTCTCACACACACTCTCACATTCTCTCTGTCAATCTCTTTCACACACACACACACACACACACACACACCACACCACACACATACACACACACACGCGCGCGCGCGCGCGCACACACACACACTACGTGCCCCTCTTTCTCGTGCATGCTGACATATTCTCTCGTTCTCTCTCTCTTTCACACACACACACACACACACACACACACACACACACACACATACTTACTGTCTCTGTCCCCTACGTTTGTGTCTCTCACATACATATACTTACACACACTGTCTCTCTGTCTCTGTCTGTCTGTCTGTCTCTCTCTCTCTCTCATACACATATATATTCTCAGTCTCTCCATCTGTCATGGAACACGCATATATCATACATACACACACACGCACACATACACACACTATGCACGCGCACGCTCCCACACACATACTCTCCTCCCCCTCTCTCTTCACAGCGCGCACACCACACACACACACACACACACACACACACACACACACACACTCTCTCTCTCTCTCTCTCTCTCTCTCTCTCTCAAACACACACACATTCTCTCTCTCTCACATGCACAGACACACATTCTCTCCCTCACGCTTCCTCCATATCTTTGTCTACCTTTCTCCGTCTCTGTCAGAAACACACTGTCACCTCCACCACACACCACAACACACCACATACCCACAGGTTTGTATCAACCTACCTGTGACTAGCATCGCCAAACACGACAAACAGCAGCAACGAAGAAGTCGGGGGGGAAAAAAAACAGGCACTAGACGCCGTCGCTGCTCGCACAAGGCACAACAACACACGACACTCTCACATAACAAAACTTCAGCAACTCATCTCACTTTGATGATTGCAAAGAAAGATAGGCCTAATATGTACCCTCGCATTGCTTCCCACACTCACGCGCGCGAGAGAGAGAGAGTGCAGACTGCCATCCACACACACTCACACACACACACGCATGCCAACGAACTTCAGAGACCAAGCAGCGTGTCGTTTCACTTCCCTTCTCCCGCACGCGCGACAACAGCACCCACACTCATACACGCGCGCGCGGGCGCGTACACACGCTCTCTCGCTCCGCTACAAAAGCAAAACCTCGAACCACGAACGATCGCGCTGCAGAATTTCTGCAAGCAGAACCAGCTCTGTCTGTCTGTCTGTCTCTGTCGGTCTGTCTGTCTCTCCTCCTCTCTTTCCCTCTCTCCTCTCTTTCTCTCTTCCCTTCTTTTCCTTCACTCTCTGTCTCTGTCTTCGTCTATCTGTCTGTCTGTCTGTCTCTGTCTCTCTCTCCTCTCTCTCTCTCTCTCTCTCTCTCTTTCTCTCTCTCTCTCTGTCTGTCTCGGTCTTTCTCTCTGTCTCTCTCTCTCTCTCTGTCTCTCTCTCTCTCTGTCTCTCTCTCTCTCTGTCTCTCTCTCTCTCTCTCTCTCTCTCTCTCTCTCTCTCTCTCTCTCTGTGTCTATCTCGGTCTTTCTCCCTCCTTCCCTCCCTCCCACTTCACCGTCTGTCTCTCTCTCTTGATTATTAATTTTTGTAATTTACACTCATTAATTAGGGGCTATGGCCTAAAAGTCTGAACTCTTCTCTCCCCTCCTCTCTCTCTCTCTCCTCTCTCTTTGTGTGTGTGTGTGTGTGTGGTGTGTGTGTGTGTGTGTGTGTGTGTGTGTGTGTGTGTGTGTGTGTGTGTGTGTGTGTGCTGTTACATCTGTGCTGTTACAGTTCATTTGTATTATTGTGGATCCTCAACGGGTAAAAGGGCTGGATGTAAAAAAAGATGTTTTCTGCTTATGCCATTGCCCTCGAAAATAAAGGTTCCTCTGTCTGTCTGTCTGTCTGTCTGTCTCTCTCTCTGTCTCTCTCTCTTCTCTCTCTCTCTCTCTGTTCTATCCCTTCTCTCTCTTCCCCTCACGCCTCTATCTGTGCTATAACAGTTTATTTGTATTAGTGTAGACCCCAGGCCACGGGCGAAGGTTGCATGTAACAAAAGCGTTATTCTGCTCATGACACGACCCTCGACAATAAACAATTGTGTGCTTTTTCTTGTTTGTGGTGTTGTCTTTTGTTCTGTGTCTCTCTCTCTCTCTCTCTCTCCTCTCTCTCTCGTCTCTCTCTCTCTCTCTCTCTCTTCTCTGTCTCTGTTCTTCGGTGTGTCTCTCCTCTCTCTCTGTCTCTCTGTCTCTCTTCTCTCCTGTCTCTTTTCACTTCTCTGTCTCTCTGTCTCTTCTCTCTCTGCTGCCTATCTTCTGTCTGTCTCTCTCTCTCTCTCTCTCTCTCTCGTCTTCTGTCTCGTCTCTCTCTCTCTCCATGTCTCTTTTCTCTGTCTCTGTCTCTCTCTCTCTCTCTCTCTCTGTCTGTCTGTCTCTGTCTCTCTCTCTCTCCATGTCTCTTTTCTCTGTCTCTCTTCTCTCTCTCTGTCTGTCTTCTCTCTCTCTGTCTGTCTGTCTGTCTCTCTCTTCTCTCTCTGTCTCGTCTTCTCTGTCTCTCTCTCTCATGTCTCTCTTCTCTCTGTCTGTCTCTCTCTCTCTGTCTTCTGTCTCTCTCTCTGTCTGTCTGTCTCTCTCTCTCTCTGTCTTCTGTCTGTCTCTGTCCTCTCT
>JAPXFY010000242.1:62500-67500 GCA_030674185.1 Monoplex corrugatus
GTTAGTTGTGGTAATATAGTAATGTAATAATAAAGAGTAATATTAGTATAGTAGTGGTAATACATGGTAATGATACTAAACGGTAATATTAGTATAGTGTGGTAATAATGGTAATGATAAAGAGTAATATTAGTATAGTAGTGGTAATAATGGTAATGATCAATTAAGCGTAAATATTGTATAGTAGTGGTAATAATGGTAATGATCATACAAGGTAATATTGTATAGTAGTGGTAATAATGGTAATGATAATAAGAGGGAATATTAGTATAGTAGTGGTAATAATTGGGTAATGATCTCTACTAAAGAGTAATATTGTATAGTGTGGTAATAATAGTAATGATAATAATAAAGAGTAATATTAGTATATTAGTGGTAATAATGGTAATGATATAATAAGAGTAAATATTAGTATAGTAGTGGTAATAATAATAATGCTAATAATAAGAGTAAAATTAGTATAGTAGTGGTAATATAGTCACTGATAATAAGAGTATATTAGTATAGTAGTGGTAATAACTGGTAATATAATAAAAAGAGTAATATTAGTATAGTAGTGGTAAATAATATAATGATTAGTAATAAAGAGTAATTAGTATCGTAGTGGTAATAATGGTAATGATAATAATAAAGGTAATAAATAATAAGCGTATATTCGTATAGTAGTGGGTACATAATAGTAATGTAATAATAAAGAGTAACTATTAGTATAGTGTGGTAATAATGGTAATGATATAAAGGTAATAAAATACTAATAAAAAGAGTAATATTAGTCTGTCGTGGTATCATGGAATGAAATACTAACGGATAAATACTCTAATAAGAGTATATTGTATGTAGTGGTTAAAAATGGTAATGATAATATACAAGGTAATAAAAAATAATAATAAAGAGGGAATAAATAATAACGAGTAATATTAGTATAGTAGTGGTAATATAGAAGAATTAATATAGAGTACTATTGTATAGTAGTGGTAAAAATGGTAAAGATAATAATAAGGTAATTTAGTATAGTAGTGGTAATAATAGTATGATAATAATAAAGGTAATATTAGTATAGTAGTGGTATAACTGGTAATGATATAATAAAGGTAATATTAGTATAGTAGTGGAAAATTGGTAATGATAATCATAACGAATATTATATAGTGTGGTAATAAAAAGGGAATGTATAATCGGTCCCAAAAAAATACAGGTATATTAGTTGTGGGTATACTGGTATGTAAATATTAAGAGTTAAACTTAAGGTATTTAGTATCGGGGTGGTAAAAATGGGAATGAAATAATAAGGTAAAACTAATAAGGTAATTAGTTTTAGGGGGAAATTGGGATAAATACCCCAGTAATATTGTATGTGGGAATACCTGGTAATGTACAAAAAAGAGTAATAAATAAAAAAAGGGATATTGATGTAGTGGTAAAAATGGTAATATCATAATAAAGGTATAATAATAAGGTAATTTTGTATAGTGTGGTAAAATGGTAAAGATAATAAAGGTAAACTTAGTTATGTGGTAAATTTGGGAAAGATTAAAGGATATTAGATAGGGGGTGGTAATTTTGTTTTTAAATGGTAAAATTGTTAGTGTGGTAAAAAGGTAATGAAAATAAGGTTTTTTAGTTGTAGTGGGAAAAATGTAATGAATAATGGTAATATTGTATAGTATGGTATTGGTAAAGAAATTCAAGGTCAATTTAGTATTAGGGTAATATAGAAGTAAATAAAAATAATCCTAATATACAGAGTAATATCGTATGTAGGGTAATATGTAATGAAAAAAAATAATCTACTAAACCAAAATAATTCATTGTTGGTAAACATGGTACTGATAATCAAGAGTAATTTAAAAATAAGGTAATATTGTATGTAGTGGTCATAATGATATAATGGTAATACTTACCCTATTTGTTGTAGTGGGATGGTAGTATTCATAATAAAACTCGCGTTTTAGTACGTGTGGTAATACTGTCTGTAATAAAAAAAGGTCATAAATACATAAAAGTATATCTATGTGTGGGTTCGTCTGACTACATCCTCCTCAACTACCCACCCGCAATCTATCAGTCGTGTATATGTAATGATATACTAAGGTAAAAAATACAAAGGTATATTTGTATGTTTGGTCTAAAAGGGTTATAACACTAATACTCATAAAAAGGGAATTGTTAGTGTGGAAATAATTATTACATTCAAAATCCTCCTCCACCACGGCACCTTGAATGATATCCACCTTCTCCTGTACTCCCCCCTCACAAAAAAACTCAAACTACTTTTTTTAATCCCTCCGCACATTAACTCTCACACCTCTCCCCCACTATCGTGGGTTACAATCCTCCCCCCACCACCCCACAAACCACCTCCACTATCACGTCCCATTTACAACCAAAACCTCCCACCCAAAATTTCCACCTCCAAATTTCACCTATTAAAACCAAAACCCTCCACCACCCCCCACCTCCCCTCAAAATACACTAATTTTCCCCAAATTTACACCCCCCTTCCCAACAAATACCAACACCTACCTCACCCCCACCACCAACCACCCCTTTCACAACTACATTACTATTCCAATACAAACCCACCAACCTCACCCAAATTTTAATCTTTACCCCATTACCTCAACCACCCCCCACAACTTATATTTTCCAACCCCTACATTACACCACCCACCACACACCACCCCCTACCACAATACACTATTCCACCATTACCATCACCACACCCTTACACAACTACTACAACCACCTTTTCCCTCACCACCCCTTACCACAATAACTACTATTACCACCATACCCCACCCACCCTCTACCAACTTAAATCTTTACCCATTACTCACCCACCTCTACCACAACTACATCTATTACCACTTCCATACCACCTCTACCAAACTACATAAAATTACCACCATTACCCCAACCCCCCCCCTTACCACAATACATACTATTACCACATTACCATCACCACCCTTACCACAAAACATATATTACCACCATTACATCAACCACCTCTTCCACAACTAACTATATTACCACCTTTCATCCCCCCCTCTACCAAAAACTACATCTATTCCCCCCATTACCATCCCCCCCTACCACAACTAATACTAATTTTCCACCATTACCATCACCACCCTTACACAACTACCCCTACTTTACCACCCCTTACCCCCACCACCCTCACCCCAAAAATACACACTATTTCCCCCTTACCATCACCCCCTCTACCACAACTACATACTATTACCCCATTCCATCCCCACCCTTACCACAACTACCATATTTTACCACCCCTACCATCAACCCCCACCCTTTTACCACAACTACATACTATTACCCCACTACCTCACACCCCCCTTCCACAAATAACTACTATCCCCCCTTCCATCACCACCACCCTCTACCCCAAAAACCTACTATTACCCCATTTCCATCACCCCACCTCTACCCAAAATACACTACTTTTACCACCATTCCATTCCCACCCCCTACCACAACTACACTTATTTCCACCACTTCCATCACCACCCCCCACCACAACTACCTACTTTACCACCACTACCTCCCACCCTTACCACAATACACTACTATTACCACCACTACCCTCCCACCACCTCTCCACAAATACAATATATTCCCCCACTACCATCCCCACCACCACCACCCGACCCCCACCACCACCACCACCTTCTATCACAACTACACTACTATTACCACCATTACCATAACCACCACCCGACCACCACCACCACCACCACCACCCTCTACCACAACTACACTACTATTACCACCACCACCCGACTACCACCACCACCACACCACCCTCTAACACAACTACACTACTATTACCACCATTACCATCACCACCACCCGACCACCACCACCCTCTACCACAACTACACTACTATTACCACCACTACCATCACCACCACCACCACCACCACCACCATCTCTGTCACAGCTTTACCAGTACCACCTCAGAAACAAAGACGCACCATGGCGAATACTGTGTGGTGAACTACTCGGCATCAATCAAACACCTTTTTATTGAATGCTTGGGCTTGTACAGTGTGAGATGTAAGCATTATACAGCAGACTCCTTGAAGATCCTCTTCAGAGATGTTCCTCCGGATGTAAAAGAGATCAGTAGAGTTCATATTACATGATCACGCCAACTCGCATCTTGCGCTCAGCTTCAGACACTCTTTCCCTTCAGGTCCCTAGATTTAAACTATCAAGTGCTGGCCAGCGTTCTTTTGCTGTCTCAGGACCGTCAGCCTGGAATAGACTTCCACTCTGCCTTCGCCTAACACCTACCCTTTCTGCTTTTAAATCCAATTTATAAACCTACCTCTTTATCCAACAATGAATTCTACAACTACTTCTTTCCCTCAGTCTGTGTATTCGATATGGTAAGGTGGTCGTTGTCGATTGAATGTGTATGCCTGGTGCGTGAGTGCGCTTTGATTTGAATTGTCAAGATTTGGCGCCGTAAAAATACTGTAATTGTTATTGTTATTACTATTATTATTATATATTATTATTATTATTATTATTATTATTATTATTATTATTTTATTATTATTGTTTTGTTATCATCATCATCATCATCATCATCATCATTATTGTTATTATTATTATCATCACGTGTCCTTGAAAGGCTCATCATGTGCTTGATTATTAACTGTTGACTTTTTGATTTCACTTGGAGTTGTTTTTAACTTGGTGTTAGCCCTGATACGGTCTTAGCGGTCGGCTAGGCTATCAGCAATATGAAGTAAACTAAACACCACCATCACCTTCACCGTCGTCATCGTCATCACCATCGTCACCATCACCACTGTCATCATCACTATCAACATGTGCCCTGCGGCATGGCGTTGGCGATCATGTCCCTCAATACGAATCAATCCCTTGTCGCTGCAAGTACATCTCCTACCCTCGCTGTCCTCAGCCACTCTGCAAGTCTGTGCAATATTTTCTCCCTGGGTCTGCCTGGTGCT
>JAPXFY010002427.1:0-10000 GCA_030674185.1 Monoplex corrugatus
TTTGATTCTGTTCTATGTCCTCATCATGAGTATTCTTAATAGGAATTTTGTTACATGGCTCATCAAGTTGATTGTACGATGGAGTTGGCATTCTACAGCCCATGCTTTCTTTCGAAATGCAATGAAAATTGATGTTGACATGTCTTTGGTGTTATTTCATAAATTTCATTTAGGAGGACTGTTATTTTTTCAGTACCAAATTCTCCTAGGGCCTGAATCATTTCTGTGGTAATATTGTCTGGTCCTGGTGCTTTTCCCTATTTCATCTTTTTCAGTACTGTTCTAACTTCCTCAATGTTTATCTGTGGCCAGTAAAACATACATTAAGGCTGCAGCTTTCCTTACCTTGTAGCACTTGCGGAAGAACACGTGGTACGTACTTTTTATAATGATTTTGCAAATAATGAACAAAACAAGTCTTCTGCTGTAAATTTGCATGAACAGTTAGAAGGTATACACAATATAGAAAACTGATGTTATCCTGTGTGTAAGTATGAATAAAGGCATATTAACATATTTTCGTAGAGTGAAAAATTAAACAAAAGATGATAAAAGAAAAAGAGTACACTTTCATCCACTTATACAGCCAACGATACACTTGGTAGCCCTGAGACAGACAATTATTTTGAAACAGAGTGGGGGAAAATCATGGCAATAGAGGGTGACTTTATGTGTTTCGGATATAGAAGGAGTGGATACCGCCAGATCTAGAAACAATTATCTGAAACTGTTGAACCTCATTACAAAATATGTTACTAATGAAGTTACATGTATTGGAGCTAAAATTAAACGCTTCACTGTAACTCTAAACAAATGTGTGGACTCTCTTGAAAGTAAGGTACTTGAAATGGAGACAGCTATACTTATTAATGATGGTTGATATTCAAAAGACATGAGTGATCTACACTGAAAAATAGCATGATAGACTGAAGAATGTTGGGTCTGTGAGGTCGGTAAGGTTGTTGGGCTGAAAAAGGCGGGACAGAAACTAGAAACTGCATCTGACTGTGTCTAATAAGCAGTGGGAATATTCAAAATGAAAGAACAGTAGGTATGTCTGTGGACCAAACAGATACAAAGATTTACATTGGTTTAGCAAAGCTGGTGGTACCAGACCTCGCCTAATCGTGTTGAGGTTCTATTCTATTGTAGGGAAAAGTGTCGTGCTTGAGGTGCACACAACAATGAAACAATCTGAACAGCCTATTTCTGAAGATTTTACAATGGCTAATTAGATACTTTTGAATAGAGCACATAATCGCTCATCTATTTTCTCAAAATTGTCATAAAACGGGAAAATGTGAACAAAACTGAACCTCGAATGAAACTTCAACCTGAGATAAAATTGATCTGAATCATATATAGGTCACATCCCTGGGATCATAACCACTTCGATGTACTGATAATTTAACATTATGATACAAGTACACAGAAGATATTATATGATCTGTCATTTGAGCCGAAGAAGTTGGCAAGTCAGAAGTCTTTTGTGCTGGTCTGGAAGTGGATTACTGGTGCTCAGCCCTCTATGTTTGTGCCTATCTGACAGGCATTGACTTGTTTAATTTAGTTAGTTACTTTGGCCAATCTCCTGATCGAGCTTCTGTGACGTACTCCTTCCATTTGCTCCTGTCCAACATAGCTGCCTTGATCTCATCGATGTTTTCGAGGCCCGTGTCCCTTGAGAAGAGCAATGAAGTCTGTTGTCTTCCTTCCCCTGTTCGCTCTCCCTCCAGTTGGCTTCCACAGTACAAGTTGTGAAGCAACTTCCTCCGGATGTCGCATACAGTGACCGGCTAGGCGAAGCCTACGTGTTTATATCTTGTCACTAACTTTAGGGAGGTATCCATATAGCTCTTCGCTAGTCATGTGCTGCTTCCAAGAGACATTTAATGCCATCCTCAACATGCGAGTATAGGTTCCATCAAGACTCTTCTCCATCTGCTTTGTTGAGGTCCATGTTTCCGAGTTGTAGAGCAACACATACTCGACAGTGGCTATAAAGAGACGAATCTTTAATTTTTTTTTCAAGATAGAAGTCCATATCATCTTCAGCTTATGACATGCAGACCAAGCAAGGGCTTTTCGAACAAAGATATCGTTCTGACTGCTCTCCATCCATCCGCTCAGATACTTGAAATTGGTGACTTGCTCGATGTCTCCCCCAATGATAGATTTCATATCGTTTTCACTACTTTCGTTGTACACCGTTGCACATTAGTTATATGCTATGGTAGCATGGTTTGTTAGAAGGCTCCAACAAGCCTGATATCTCTGACTTTAGGCCGCTAGACTTTCTGTAGCCGTTATTCTGCCCTTAGCTCATGGCCAAGAAAACTACCTTATGACAGTAGTGGGCCAGGGCTTTAGGCGATCTTTACCTATTTGACAGCTTTGCCACTAGATACATAGGTTATTTTCCTTGTGCAGCTGTGACAAGTGCTTCCGAGTCTCATCCTGACAAAGTGTGTAGTCAGTTGGTCTGGAACTGCTTACACTCCAAGGCAAGCTCAGTTTCTTTCAAAGCTCAATTTCATATCTGAAAGCATCCATCATCTGCCACCTGCGACCCACTGAGTTGGAGATGGTTAAAAAAAATAGTCGCATTTATTGTTTTCAGAGTGATGTTTACCAAAACAAGAGAGTCGGATAGACGACGGCAGACACTTTATTACGTTTGACACTCATGACTTGGGGTGGTCTGTGGATATAAAAATGTCAACAAAAACCTGCTTCATATCATCTTTTCTAAACATGTGTGGTGCATCAGCATGCACCCATTCGTCTGGGCGTGTGACAATGTGTGTGATTCATCAGTTCAGACATTTTTGTGGGAGGTCAAACTGTATAAAAGGGCAGGCACACATGCAGTGTTCATGATCACCAGAATCAAGCAACCGTCATCATGAGGGCCATTTACCTGATCCTAGTCTTCACCCTGGTCTTCGCATCAACATTTGCCTCTCAAAGTAAGTTGTCTTGATCCACTTACTATCTCAGTTTACTATGATTTTATTTCATTTTGATTATTTCTTGTTGTTGTGGTTGAAGTAAATTTTCTTACAAACTGGGATACTTACATGTTTATTTTTTACTGATTGAGTCATTCATTTATTGCTACTATTTCATCTACTGTGATGCGCATTTAATCTCCAATGTGTGGATATTAGCTTGCTGTGCAATATGCATACTCTGTCTTCAGAGCTGGTAGTTTCTATGTTTCTATATGTAATAGAATAATGACAGGATTATTGTGATCTTTAATGTGTGTTTCGAATGCTCAAAATGCATATGCACACCAATCGGCGTTCAGACAATACCACGTCTGCCCATATTTTAACCTGAGAGACGGAAAAATGTCACTAGCAACCCAACATGACGGTAACTGGGCAAGGTCAATCTCAGATTTTCTGACTGGATGTTCAACATTCCAATCACATGGTTATCGCGTCTGTGTCACACTGTTACTGATAAACCTCAAACTCTAGGAGAACAGAAGTTTAATACCAGAAAAAAGCTAACGCAGATGATTGCATCTAAACTTTGTAGTTACGAATACATTCAAACCACATTTACATCATATTTTCGTCGATTTAAACATATACAAATGTAAACGGTATTTAATTCCTGTAAGTGTTTACAGTGTTGTCAACTGGAGTTAAATTTGTGCCATACAATTTTTTGATTAGTTGAATTATACATTTAAATTAGATGATTGCCATTTGTATAGTATGAATACATTGCTCGCAGCAGAGCATGCTGGCGACAGGAGTGCATTCAGGGAACAAATGAAAACTGAACAGCGCAGAAAAGTTATTCAATAAAAAGAGCAGAAGGACTCTTGGCATGTATTGCCTGTCAAAGAACATGCACCTCCATAATTAGTATTGTATCCAACATGAAGGTCCAACACTAGATGCCAAAAACCAGACTGACGACTTTTTTATCATTTGATCTGTAGGACTACCACCAAGACAATCATTCAAGGTGTATTGTAAGAAAGTGCGTGTGTGTGTTGTGTGTGTGGTGTGTGTGGGTGTGGGTGTGTGTGTGTGTGTTGTGTGTTGTGTGTGTGTGTGTGTGTGGTGTGTGATTGTGTGTGCATACGTGCGTGTCTGTGTGTCTGTGTGTGTGTCTGTGTGTGTGTTGTGTATGTGTGTGTGTGTGTATGTTGCGTCTCTGTATGTGTGCGTGTGTGTGTGTGTGTATGTGTGTTTGTGTGTGTGTGTGTGTGTGTGTGTGTGTGTGTGTGTGTGTGTGTGTGTGTGTGTCTGTCTGTCTGTCTGTCTGTCTGTCTGTGTGTGTGTGCTTGTGTGTCACTGTCTAAAAAGTATTGCACACAAAAAACAATAAAAAATCGAATGCACAGTCATCTTATATACGTTACTGTAATGAACAGAAATAGTTTCATTTTTGTTTTGTTTTGTTTTGTTTTTCTTTTTGTCCCTATACTCAAAATAATTTCATTTACATTCTCATCGTGTGCAATGGAAACGAAAATCCAAACTGATAACACTACTACTACTACTACTACTACTACTACTACTACTACTATTACAAATTGTACAAACACTACTACATTTACTGCTGCTATTATCATTACTACTGCTGCTATTGCTACTACTACCAGTATTACTACCACCAGCACTGCTACTATTACTACTATAACTACTATCACTAGTACTACAACTACTATGGTATCAACGACGACTTGTACAACTACTACTTCTACTAAAATAATGATAATAATGGATTGACCATGCACTCAGTGACGCACGTGTAGAAACAATGCAGGTAGAAAGAAACTCTAGGGAGAGCTAGACAACAGAAGGTCTTCAGAGAAGTAACCCCCTTTAGACAAGTGTTTCGGCCCTGAATTCCTTACACTCTCGGGGGGCCGGGCCACATCCAGGTCATGATTCCTGGATGCCCTTCTGCTGTTGTCTATTTTTTTTTTTTTTTTTTTTTTTTTCCCACGCCGGGGATCGAACCTGGGCGATTCTGCGCTTCAGAACTGCGGTACGCGGTTTTACCAATGTGCTAACGGGGCACACATCATCTGTAGGGAATTTAATCCTTATGAAGTTCACTTTTTTGGTTCCTCCTTGCCCAGATCCAGCTTGAGCTCCTTTCTGCTGCCTCTGCCATCGCTTTAAGGGCTCTAGTCCTCTTCTTCCCAGAAATGGCGAGTTGTTTCATGAGATCATAAGCGGAGGTGCCCACAAACCCTCTTGCCCCGACCTCTATGGCGAAGATTTTGACCAGCAGACCTGCTTTCTTCAGGGTGCTGGCAAGACCGGCGTATTTTTCGGTCTTGTAGATATGTGCTTCTTCCATTCTGCTTTCGTATGGCACAGTGAGTTCTATCAGAATCACTTGTTTCGAGGAGTCAGAGTGGAGAGCGATGTCTGGTCTCATGCCTGTCTTGCTGATGACATCTGGGTAATTTCTCCACTCTGGGAGGTCTGCTGTACACTCCCAGTCGACTGCTCCATCCAGAAGACCCTTTGGCAATGTGCTGGTTGTCATAGCACTTTCGGGCCAGACCTGTTTCCCTCCTGCTTTGTAGAACGTTGTCATAGCAATTGGTGCGTTTGGGGTCATGGTTTTTTCGCTAACCACATCTGTGATCACTTTCAGAACTTGGTTGTGCCTCCATGTATACCTTCCTTGGGCTAGCGCTACTTTGCAAGAGCTTAGGACATGTTCCACTGTTTGTTTCTTCTGACAGAGCGGACATGCTGGGTCGTCTGCTTTCCCCCATTTCACTAAGTTTGCATTCGAGGGGAGCAGGTCATATACAGATCTGAGGAGGAAGCTTATCCTTAGAGGAGCCATGTGCCACATATCGTTCCAGCTGAGACTTCTTTGGAGTGCACTGTCCCATGTTGTCCATTGCCCCTGTTGACCTTGCTGGACTGCCTTCTGCACTCTTTTGACATCTTCTTCTTCCTTCAACTCCTGTATGATCATGTCTCTTTTTTCCTTCCCTTTGGCTTTGGACCACCACTGCATTTTTGTTGCTCCCAGTCCCTGTCTGTTGGTTTGCGTGTGTCCAATTATTTCTTTGATGCTGAGGTTTCTCTTGGCATTGTTTACAGCCTCTTGGACTTTCCACTTTCTGCCAGTTCTCAGCTTTGGATGAACTGCTCTCACGATATTGTCCTCCGATTCCTCCAGCATGCTCAACAGTCTTGCTTTTCCAACTTTGTATTCCTCCACTATGGATTTCAGAGGTAGCTTCAGCATTGCTTGACGACAGTAGAATGCAACATCAGTGAGACCAGGTGGGACACCGAGCCATTTTCTTGTGTATTTGTTGATTTTGGCTTCCATTGCTTCGACTGTGCTGGTGCAAATGTCATAGATTAGCAGTGGCCACAGCAGCTTTGGTATCAGCATGAACTGTAGACACCAGACTTTGTATTTGCCTGGCAGTCCGCAGTTATCTATTTTCTTCAGGCCTTCTTCTGCTGTTTGCTTGGTTTCACATCCCCTTTGTGTGTCTTTCAGGGAGTCATCATACCATCTTCCGAGACTTTTTACTGGCTCTTCTGTGACAGTGGGGATGGCTTGGTTGGCTACCATGAATTTGACTGAATCTGCCACTTTTCCTTTTCGCAGTGAGAGACTTCGGGATTTCTTAGGTTTGAACCTCATTCTTGAAGAGGCCACCAGCTCATCCAGCTGCTTTATGATTTGGTGTGTCTCTTCCTCATCCGTGGACAAGACTGTTGTGTCATCCATGAAAGCTTTCAGAGGAGGCATCTGGTATCCATCTCCCAGATTCACTGGACCTGAACTCTTCATTGCAGCTTTCAAGATGACTTCCATTGCCAACACGAACAGTATGGGAGAGATTGCACAGCCCATTGCAATGCCCACCTCTAGGTCTATCCAGTCCGTGGTGTATTCTTTGGTAGAGAACCGCATTGAGAACCCTTGGAAATACTTCCTCAGCATTGTTCGGATGTTTTCTGGGATGTGATACATTTCAAGAGCCAGCTGGATCATATCGTGTGGAACTGATCCATATGCATTCGCCAGATCAAGCCAAACTACGTCAATGTCTCTCTTCTCTGTTCTTGCTTTTTGGATGGCATCCCAAATCAACGTGGCATGTTCCAAGCATCCAGGCATTCCTGGTATGCCTCCCTTTTGGACTGACATATCCAGATACTTGTTTTCAGTCAGGTATTTTGTCAATCTTGCTGCCATAACAGAGAAGAAGATTTTCCCCTCGACGTTCAGAAGTGATATTGGCCTGAACTGATTGATGCTGCTGGAGTTCTGCTCCTTCGGAATGTACACTCCTTCAGCTCTCATCCATTGGGCGCTGATCTTCTGGTTCCTCCATGCTGATCGAATCATCTTGTGGAGCCACTCGAGCACTTTTGGGCATTTCTTGTAGAGCAGGTATGGTATTCCGTTTGGTCCAGGTGCTGACTTGGCTCTGGCTTTCTTTACTACGTTCTTCACTTCATCCAGTGTTGGTGGTTTGTTATTGAATTTTCCTTCTGGCGCTGCAGGCCAAACCAGATTTTGGATTTCAAGTGGTGCCTCGCGCTGAGAATCGGAATATGTTTCCCTGAGATGCTGCTCTAGGGTTTCCTTGCCCACTGTGAGAGTCCCTGATTTGGGTTGTTCAAACAGCTTTCTTGCAAAGTCAAAGGGATCTTTGAAGAAACGATCTTGAGTCTTCTTCTTTTTGCTCTTTCTTCGCCTTGCTGATTCCACTTTGCTGAGAGCATTGTGTTTGGCCTTCAGATCTTTCCAGAGTTCCAGGAGCCCTTGCTTCTCGAATTCTGAGGCAGTTTTCATTCGCTTTTTAAGCTTCCTTTTCTCCCTCCGGATGCTCTCCATCTGTTGCTGTCTTCTGGATTTCTGGGGAGGCGTTTTTGTCTTTGGCTGCTTCACTCCATAAGTGTCTCCGCAGATAGAGTATATGATGTCTTCGTATGTGTCAAGTTTGTGTTCCAGCGTACTGTTCCCTATTAGCGCATTCAGCTTAAGGATAAGTTCCTCATCTAATTTCTCCCATTGTTCTTTTGCACCGGCAGGCGGCAAATTGAGTTTTCCACGTTTGGCGTTAAGAGCTTGTGCAAAATCCGCATCAGAACCGTCAGCGTGGATGTCCTTGGCACTATGGTTTAATTCCTGGCCTTGGTCATCCAACGTCTCACCTGCTATCGCAGTGCGCTGCTGCTGGTTCGTATGTGTCTTCAAACAGCCCATTTTTGTCCTGTGGATCTTCATGCCGCGTTTGGTGGTGAATCTCCTTCCACACGCACACGGAAATTCCAACTGGTCATTAATCATGGTCCGTTGTGCGTTTCCAGTCGTGATGGAGTCAGTGCCGATGTACAACTACTACTTCTACTAAAATAATGATAATAATGGATTGACCATGCACTCAGTGACGCACGTGTAGAAACAATGCAAACCATACAATTTCTATAATAAAATAAAAAGAGAGAAAATTATTTTAAATCTCTCTCTAACTCCTCTGTCCCTCTCTCTCTCTCTCTCTCATCTCTCTCTACTCTCTCTCTCTCTCTACTCTCTCACTCTCTCTCTCCTCTGTGTCTCCGCTCTGTTTTACATAATACATACATACATGCATTCATACACAATCTATCTATATCAAGAATATAATATATATATATATACATATATCATATGTGTGTGTGTGTATGTGTGTGTGTGTGGTGTGTGTGGTGTGGTGTGGTGTGGTGTGTGTGTGTGGATGTGTATGTGTTGTGTGCAGCCTATAGACGTTATCAGCCAATACGACCACCACGTCATATTATCATTATAGGGGATACAGAAACCCAGGTACCACACCATCTCCTACACCATCTCCTACACCATCACTTTTTGCACCTCCAGCAGGGAAATAAGGTGGGTGCATCAGTTGTAGATGATAGCATAACATTTTTGCACAGTGGTAAAGCATCTGTTTCTGACCTGCATGCATGGGTTTGAATCAGGCGTTCTGCTCTCCCAGCTGTGAATGTTTAACTAATGTCTGTTAAAGGTTTTGGAATGTAAGGTAGCAGCAGAGAAGAGATGTGACGTGCACAATTATCATAGTGAGAAAAGGTCTTGTCTGCATGGCCTCACTCCTTCGAACTCTGGTTCACAGGAAAATTTTGTTTGAATGTTAATGGTAGTAACCCAGCAGCTTTCCTCTGGTAAGCATAATAATAGTTAGAATCATGACTATTCTTCTGATGAGGTATGACGGCAATTGTGAACAAGGCTCTTGGCGGTGGTTATTTTTACAGCAAGTATTAAGATGTTTAAGGTCTTGATTATCCAAATGTCGATGTCACACCAGAGCAGGCATTCAATACTGTGATCATCTGTTAAATACTGTGACACAATCACCGCCATGTCAGTCTGCAGCCTGGTGTGTTGAATGTGCTATGCACAGGGAGCTCTGTAAATTGAATTTGAGCAAATCACTAAAACTCAGTATTGAAATAAACGCCCAGTCAGATGGGTAATGATGAGGTCATGAAACTTTAAATTTACATATCTTTACAATGTGGTGGTCTGACCTTAATTCATTGTCAAAAGAAAAATAAGGTGTTCCTATACAAAGTATGTAATAAACATGTATGGATCGTTCTCTAATAGTACACGGCAGCATTTTGTGTACAGAGTGTTTCCAAATATTTCAAGTGCACAGATGATGATGATGATGATGATGATGATGATGAGATGATGATGATGATGATGATGATGATGATGATGATGATGATGATGATGATAATGGTGAAGAGGTATTTCAAGCTGTATTTGACTAGGTACGACTGGGAAATAATTTTCTATCGTTGAAACACAATCTTTTCCTCAGCTGTTTATGTTTGAAAAATATACTGTTTTTACTTTTGGTTTGTGTGATGAACATGTGCTATAACAAATGTCGTAATTTTTTTAATACTATGTTCTATACCACGTATTAAATCAACTCAGACCATTTTATTAAGAAAAC
>JAPXFY010002427.1:15000-20000 GCA_030674185.1 Monoplex corrugatus
TCAAAATTTAGGCAACTTTACAAGGAGAGAAAAATTCACAAAATTAAAGGAAGACAATCCAGCACTACGTGAAGACCTGATTATAATAGACGAAGTAACCTGTGATTTTAGGTCGATGAAAAATGGCACGTCACCAGGCAATGACAGCCCTACAACAGACTTAGAGAATGTTTCCTTGAATAAACTTAAAACTGTAGTGGTCTCATCCTGTAATGAAGCTTTTCAGAAAGAAACAATGTCTTTTATCCCCCAAACGAAGAATCATCATTTCTTTATATAAAAGAAAAGAAGTAAAACCTGAGTTTGGAGTTTTAATATCTTCAATAGCATTAATTGTGGAGTACGGACATTTCAACCGTTTGCTATAAACTGTGGAAAACCCAGAAAACTCACGCTATGAGACGGTCAGAACATCAAAAGATAACAGACTCTAACGAGGAAAATCATGGATAGGACAGGCAGAAAACTCCATTCAGCATGTGTCAACTGACAGAACTCAAAGGGACAAAGGAATGGGGTAAACATTCAAACCATTTCAAAAATCTGTACAAAACTATCTTACCCAAAAATTCAGGGAGACACTGTTGCGAATGGCCAGTAGACAAATGGCCAGAAGGGAAAACCGATGCAGAAATTTAGCTACTCATGGAGCAACAAAGTTGCAACCCCAAAGATGTAATCGCATACACGGATGGCTCAGTCACGAATAACAACTCTGGATGGGGCTTCACTGTCAAACAGAGTGGCAAAACCATACGGTAAGAAAACGTTACATATGATATCACAACCTCCATTTTTTGACAATGGAAATGAACTGTCACACATGTACTCCAATTGTTATTCACTGGATGATGAAATGAAAGAAAGTAAAGCCTTCATTCTGACTGACTATATGGTATCTAATGGAGTAGGGATGACAAAAACGGCTAGGTGGGGCCTCAAGAAGTGGCGAGCTCATGGTTTTATGTATAGGCTTCAGGCTTGTGTCTTGATCACTGGACACATGGCACCTATGACCTTAGTGCATATGGAATTCGTTCCGAGCGTGGAGACGGCATCTTTAGAAACTGAAACTGAAACCGGCTGTTATAAAAAACAACAACAAAAAAACAGTTGAAATATTTGCAGTTAAAACTAGAAATAGTAATACAAATGGAATACAAGTCGAAGTAGTACCTTCAGAAGACAAAGAAATAAACATAAAACAATCAGCACAGATAAAAAAATGCTACTACAAAACAAAGAAGACATGGTAAACATATCAGATATTATCACTAAATTTGCTGCGTTTTCTTTTCTCAGTCTTAAAGCAGCAAAACCAAAAACAATGAAAATAGGAAAACAGACCGCTTATGATAATTTACCCTTTAAAACAACAAAGAAAATATTTTTTAAGGATTATCGTTATCAGATACATTACCTTTGTGCTCACCTTTTCCCCCATTTTCTACATCATCTTAATGGTCACAGAAGCTCCCACAGTTTTTTTTTTTCAATGCGATGATGATATGACGATAAGGATGATGATCCTGATGCTATGGAGTTCCATCTAGGATTGAAACTGCGTGACAAGGCTGTACTCTACCCTTACTATAATATAACCTGGCATCAACTAGGCCTGAAAGATACAAACACCTGCGGTGCTGGTCAGAAAATCTGAGCAACACCTTCTATGAAGTGAATGAGACTTGATGCGTGGTCCCAGTGTTCCACAAAGAGCTCATAGCACGCCCAGTTTAGGGTAGGAGCCGGTTAGAGCTGAAAAATCCCACAACAATATATTTTTGAAGGTCCGGATGGGGATTTGAACCCACAACCTTCAAGCCAGTAGCCCGCTGCATTAACCACTAAACCACGAGTCAATGTACTTAAAAATAACAAATAAGCTAGATATATTTCAGATAATTGGACAGTGAAAATTTGTAACAAAAAAATAATAAGAAACTGATGCATTTTTAGAGTCACTGAGATCTTAGTGACATCCTTTGCGTTGATATCTGATATTTGTTACCGATCATGATGAATGCCTGTCCGTTTAGTAGTGTTGCATGTGTCACCGTTCCATAAAACACATAAATACATCCACTCATGCATATACAGTAGGTCACAGAAAAAGCCCAGCAAAATTCCATGTTATACAGAAACACGAAAATGACTAAGTGTCCATTTATATGTAAACACACAGATTATTTAGGTTGTAAAAGACTAACGGAAATATGTTCATTAATAAAAGAAACATACCAACTTTAGCTTATGAAATCTGTTTCACCAATTTATTTTGATTGCAGTTATGTGGCATGCACAGAGATAAATAGAGAAGAAATGTCTGAACAAAACAAGATCGACCATGCGATATAAAGAATTGCAAGCGTATCAAGGAGACTGTGTTGAATGCAAGTGTTGAGGGGAGTACTGATACTAAACACGCACAATTTAATACATAAGAGAAGTTTTCAACCTTTCTTTTCACAGAACTTTGAGATTCTATACACATATTTTGTTCACGGGGACATGCACCCATATGCCTGCATGCTATATCAGTCACCCTCAAGCCAGATTGATTCCCGCAGGTCAGTCCAGGTCAGCGTTCATCACTCCACTGACAGGTCAAGGTAGCACACGGCGACGCTGCAGATGCCAGTTCACGATATGCAGAAACAGTCCAGCGGTGCACAACGTGCTTTGTTAAGAAAAATGTGTACCAAAAATGAGAGTAGAATAGGCGTCAGCAGGCAATGTATTACGTTTGAGACTCATGCCTCGGGCTGGTCTGTGGATAATATAAAAAATGTCAACAAAAACCTGCTTCATATCATCTTTTCTAAACATGTGTGTTGTATGTGCGTACGACAGTATTTGTCTGGGCGTTTGACAATGTGTGTGATTCATCAGTTCAGACATGTTTGTGGGAGGTCAAACTGTATAAAAGGGGAGGCACACATGCAGTGTTCATGATCACCAGAATCAACCAACTGTCAGCATGAGGGCCATTTACCTGATCCTAGTCTTCGCCCTGGTCTTCGTATCAACGTTTGCCTCTGTTGGTAAGTTGTCTTGATCCACTTACTATCTCAGTTTACTATGATTTTATTTCATTTTGATTATTTCTTGTTGTTGTGGTTGAAGTAACTTTTCTTAAAAACTGGGATACTTACGTGTTTGATTTTTACTGATTGAGTCACTCATTTATTGCTACTACTTCTTCTTCTGGGATGCGTGTTTAATCTCCAATGTGCGGATATTAGCTTGTTGTGCAATATGCATACTTCATCTTCAGAGAGTATCTTCATGCTGGTAGTTTCTATGTCTCCATATGAAATGGAACAATGACAGGATTTTTGTGATCTTTAATGTGTGTGTCAAGTGCTCAAAATGCGTATGCACACGAATCAGCGTTCAGCCAATACCACGTCTGCCCATATTTTATCCTGGGAGATGGAAAAATGTCCATAGCTAACCCACCAGGCGGTAACTGGGCAAGGTCAATCTCACACTTTCTGACTGGATGTCCAACATTCCAATCACATGGTTATCGCGTCTGTGTCACACTGTTACTGGTAAAACCTCAAACTCTAGGAGAACAGAAATTTAAATGCGAAAAAAAAAGCAAACACAAACGATTACATCTAAACTTTGTAGTTGCAGATTGAATACATTCAAACCAAATTTACGTCACATTTTCTTCGGTAAAAAAAGATACAACTGCAACATGTATTTAATTCCCTTAAATGTTTACAGTACTGTCAACTGGAGTCATATTTGTGACATACAATTTTTTTTGTTTAGTTGAATTATACATTTCAATTAGTTGATCGTCATTTATATAGTATGAAGACATTGCTCACAGCAGAGCATGCTGGCGACAGCATTGCACTCAGGGAACAAATGAAAACTTAACAGCGTAGAAAAAGTTATTCAATAAAAAGAGCAGAAGGACTCTTCCCATGAATTACCCATCAAAGAACATACGGCTCCAGAATTAGTCTTGTATCCAACATGAAGTCCAACACTAGATGCTCAAAACCAGACTGACGACTTGGTTTATCATTTGATCTGGTGGACTACAACCAAGACTATCATTCAAGCTCTATTGTAAGAAATTATGGTGTGTGTGTGTGTGTGTGAGAGAGAGAGAGAGAGAGAGAGAGAGAGACGGAGAGAAGAGAGAGAGAGAGTGTGTGTGTGTGTGTCTGTCTGTGTATGTGTGTGTGTGTGTGTGTGTGTGGTGCGTGCGTGCGTGCGTGCGCGTGTGGTGTGTTTCTGTGTGTGTGTGTGTGAGTGCGTGCGTGTGTGTGTTGTGTGATCGTGTGTGGCTGTGTGCGTGCGTGCGTTGTGCGGGCGTGTGCGTGTGTGTGTGTGTGTGTTTTGTGTGGTGTGTGTGTGTGTGTTGTGTGTGTGTGTTTGGTGTGTGTTCGTTCGTTCGTTATTTCTTTTAACGTCTATTCACATATGTGCTTTTAGACGGAAAAAAATACAATTTTGAATGAATGAATAGACAAGATAAGATGAAGAGGTGTCTATGGGGTGGAAGGATCTACGAAATCATAAAGACAGTTTAACATATTGATTAACATTAACAAATTTATCGGACAAGAGAAAAGCAGTCAGAACATTAGAACGATCAGGCTTTAACAGATTGCTCAGGGCTGTATGTGTGTATGTAAGCGCACACGCGTGTGCGTGCGCGGCGCGGCGGCGCGTGTGTGTGTGTGTGTGTGTGTGTGTGTGTTTGTATGTGTGGTGTTGTGTGTGTGTGTGTGTGTGTGTGTGTATGTGTGTGTGTGTGTGTGTGTGTGTTTGTGTGTGTCTGTGTGTGCGTATACGCACGGGCTCGCAACGAGCATGTCATGTGCTGGGTTATGACAAACCATCTGTGATTATCTGCTGAGGCAGAGGGGCAGAAGAGGATAATCTTACCGAATAAAAGCATTGTAACAGTCAAGAGTAATGACAAAACTAACAACCAGCCAAACAGAAGTAGGTGGGAGTTACGGTATAAA
>JAPXFY010002427.1:25000-27442 GCA_030674185.1 Monoplex corrugatus
ATTATTCATTGTGCAAAGACAACATATTATTGTAATAAAATCAAAGACAGTGTGACATGTGGACGTTTGTTTCAGGTGGCTAATCATTTGCTTGGGATAAAGAAATCCTCTCCACTACCTACCTCCTTTCCCTTGATTGAACTCCCAAACCTGTTTCTGCTTTTCTTCAAAAACAAAATCACAACTATCAGAGATAAATTCAGTTCAACTTCATCTCATGTGCCTATTGTTGAATCCAGTTTTCAGGGCCAGCCTCTCACTCACTTCTCCCCTGTCAATGAAGAAGTTGTTAAACGCACAATTCTTGCCTCTCCTGTCAAAACCTGTGAACTCGATCCGTTTCCATCTCATGTGCTCCTTGATTCTCTGGATATTCTTTTGCCTGTCATTACCAAGATCATCAACAACTCTCTGATTTCTGGTACTTTTCCTGATCCATACAAGTCTTCTTTGGTCAAACCACTATTAAAGAAAGCTTCTCTTGACCCAAATGATATGAAAAATTACCGTCCAGTTTCGAATCTCCCTTTCCTGTCCAAACTGCTAGAAAGAATTGTCCTCACTCAGCTCAATGAACACCTGTCTCACAACAATCTTCTCAGTCCCCTTCAGTCAGCGTACAGACCACATCACAGCACTGAAACAGCGCTGCTGAGAATCTTGAACGATCTTTTGACAGGTCTAGATAACGGCAACATGTTCATTCTCACACTCCTTGATTTATCTGCTGCGTTTGACACCATAGACCACGATGTTCTTCTAGACAGGCTACAAAACACTTTTGGTATTTCAGCCTCTGCACTCTCATGGTTTCAGTCTTATCTCACAGAGAGAACAGAAACAATTTCCGTAAATGGCAACCACTCTCTTCCTTCAAACATTCAGTATGGCGTTCCCCAGGGATCTGTGCTTGGACCGGTTTTGTTCATCTTGTACACCCAACCGCTTTTTGATGTGATCAGAAAACATTCGGTCAATCATCACGCTTTTGCTGATGATAATCAGCTTTACAAAGAAACGCATCCTCGTGACATCGATTCTTGTACTGATTCTATCCAAAACTGTACTGAAGATGTAAAGATATGGATGAATGAAAACAAACTGCAGTTAAACGACAGTAAAACAGAAGCTATTATCATTTCTTCTGGCAGACAATCTGTAAACAGCACTTTACCTTCTTCTCTTCGCATTGGACAATCTGATGTCAATTTCATTTCCTCAGTGAAAAATCTAGGTGTCACTCTTGATTGCAATCTTTCCATGAAGCAGCATGTAAATAATATTTGCAAAGCCGCATATCTCCAACTCCGGAAAATCAGTTCCATTCGGCATCTTCTCACTACTCAGGCAGCACAAACCCTGGTTTGTTCTTTGGTACTGTCAAGACTTGATTACTGTAATTCCCTCCTTGTTGGCTGTCCACACTACTTGATCCAAAAACTACAGAAAGTCCAAAATGCGGCAGCTAGACTGGTCTGTAGAGCTAAAAGGAGAGATCATATTACACCACTTCTGCAGTCTCTTCACTGGTTACCAGTATCTGCACGGATACAATACAAAATAGCTACTCTGACTTTCTCGTCTCTTACAGGCACAGCTCCCCCTTATGTTTCAGAAATGATTTCAACATACCTGCCATCACGACAGCTCCGATCAAGTTCTGACACCCGTTTGCTAATTGTACCTCGTGTAAAAACTCAGTCGTTTGGTGAACGCTCTTTCTCTTTCTCGGCTCCTCTCTTTTGGAACAGTCTCCCATATGACCTTCGCCATGCTCCTTCTCTCACATCTTTCAAAACCGGTCTCAAGAATGCTTTTGAGACAACACTCCATATTCACTCTTGATTCTATCATTCCTCCTTATCCCATTGTTGAAGAGGGTGCATGCTGTGTGTGTGTGTGTGTGTGTGTGTGTGGGGGGGGGGGTTTGTTGTCATGTATAGTTCTGTTTTCCTTTCCATATTTGTGTGTAGTGATGTGGTATGAGATGTGTTATTATGTTATTATGTGGTATTATGTGGTATGATGTGTTTTGTAGTATGAAGTGTGACATATCTGTCCATATGTCTTATGTTATATGTGTACACTATTTGTGGCTGTTCTGTGCGTCTATTATGTGAAGCGCCTTGTGCTCCCTCCTTGTGAGGGAGGAAGGCGCTCAACAAATGTCCAATATTATTATTATTATTATTATTATGTTATCGCTGAAACACAAAGAATCCTTTCCTCAGCTGTTTATGTTTGAAAAATATACTATTTTTACTTTCGGTTTGTGTGATGAAAATGTGCTATAACAAATTTCATGAATTGTTGAATAGTATATTCTATACCACGTATCAAATCAACTCAGACTATTTTATAAAGAAAACAACAGCTTCTTTTTATACATTTTTATGACTCTTAGGAGAAAGAAAATTCTGGGCTGGGTGGAAACTGAGTGGA
>JAPXFY010002428.1:0-7500 GCA_030674185.1 Monoplex corrugatus
CGTCGTCGTCGTCTCTCTCATCCATTCATTTTAAAAAACATAAATAAACATCCCCAAAACCGCCACAACACAAAATCATCATCATCATCATCACCCAATCATCATCATCATCATCATCATCATAAACATCAACATCTCATCACATAAATCATCACATCATCATCACCCATCATCATCACATCGTCGTCTCGTCGCCCGCGTCGTCGTCGTCGTCGTCGTCATCGTCACGTCATCGCGTCTTTGCATCTTTGTCATCGTAAACATCGTCCCCGTCACATCATCGCCCGTCGTCGTCGCTCATCATCATCACCATCATCACCCCACCACGACAGAAAATGCATCATCTATCATCATATCACATATCATCATCATCATCATAAACCGTCGTCATCAACATATCCCCATCACCACCACCACCACCCCCAAACATAAATTATAAATTAATCATCATCATCATCATCATCATAAAACATAAAAAAATCATCATCACATCACCACATCACCCCCCCCCAAACCACCCCCCCCCTCGTCGCGTCGTCTCGTCACCACACCATCACCACCACCAACACCGTCACCATCACCATCATCACCATCACATCACCATACCACATCATCATCACATCATCATCATCTCATCATAAACTCATCATCACCCATCATCATCATCATCATCATCATCATCCCCAAATGTGCCATCCGCAAGCAGGAGTGGGTGATCATGGCCTTCTATAGACATCTATCTTTTGTCCCCTGCCATTTTTTTTCCCACACTCGCCCCGCCCCTCCCCCCACTCTACACACACTGTCTGTAAACAATCATATGTAACCTAGGTTCAAAAACCAGGCCCTCAAACACAAACTTCTGTAAACAATCATCTTAACACTTGGTTCAAAAACCAGGCCACTCACACACACTGTCTGTAAACAATAAATTTAACCTAGGGGTTCATAACCAGCCCACTAAACACACACTGTCTTTAAACAATCATATGTAACACTAGGGTTTTCATAACCCCCACTCTAACCCCCCCTGTCTGTAAACAATCAATTAACACTAGGTTTTTAAAAACCCCCACCCACCCCTACACACACTGTCTGTAAACAATCAATGAAACCCACGGGGGTTTTCATAACCAGCTCACTCTACACACCTGTCTGTAAACAATCAATTAAAAATTATGGTTAAAAACCCCAAACCCACTCAAAACACACCCCCCGTAAACAATCATATGTAACATTATGGTTCATAACTAGCCCACTCTACACACCCCCGTCGTAAAAAACATAGAACACTAGGGTTTTCAAAACCACCCACTCACACACACGTCGTAAACAATCAATGAAAACACTAGGGTTCAAACCCCAACCCCCACAACACACCTGCAAAAAAAACAATCTATGTAACAAAAAGTTTTTTAACTAGCCCACTCACACACCGTCTGAAACAATAAAAAACCCAACTAGGTTCATAACACCCACTCTACACACACTGTCTGAAAAAAATCATATTAAACAAAAGGTTCAAAAACAACCCACTCTACACACACGTTTAAACAACAAGTAACCAATTATGGTTCATAACCCCCCCACTCTAAAACACATTTGTCTGAAAAAAATTTCAAAATGAAACACGGGGGTTTTTCCATAACAGCCCACTCAAACACACACTGTCGAAACATTCATTGTAACCTATGGTTCATAACCAGCCCACCACACACACGTTCTGTAAACATTCTTTTTTTAAACACGGGGGTTCATCCCCCCCCTACACACCTGCCCTCTAAACAATAAAATTAACACAGGGTTTCTTAACCGCCCCCTACACACACGTCGGAAAAAAATCAAAAAATTAAAAACCCCAATGGTTCTTAACCAGCCCCCCCCTCACACACACCCCCCTGAAAAACAATCATATGAAAACACTAGGGTTCATAACCGCCCCTCTACACACACGCTGTAAACAATCATATGAACACAAGGTTTAAAAAACCCCCCCCACCTACAAAAACATATTAAAAAAAAAAGGGTTCATAAGGGGGCCCCACCCCTAACAAACTTCTCTACACAATCTATGTAACACGGGGGTTTTCTAACCCCCCCACTCTAAAAAATCATTTTTAAAACACGGGGGTTTTCATAAGGGGGGCCACCTACACAATCATATGTAACACGGGGGTTCATAACCAGCCACCCCTACAAAAACATATGAACACTATTTTTAAAAACCGGGGCCTCAAACTTTCAAAAAGTTCACAAAAAAACACATTTTGGAGAAATTAACTTTAAGCTTTTTTTCCCCCCAACGTTGTTGTTTTTTTTTTACATCTATAGATCTTTTAAAGTTGAAAAACAACAAAAAAACCCCAAAAAAAAAAAACCCCCCCCCCCCCCCCCCCCCCCATAAAAAAAAAAAAAACAAAAAAACCCAAAAAAAACAAAAAAAAAAAAAGGGGCAAAAAAGAAACAAAACAAAACAAAAACCCCCCCCCCCCCCACAACACCCTCACACATACACAACAATCCCCCAACACCACACACCAAAACCCCAAAAAACACACACACACACACACAACCACACCCCACCACACACCAAACCCCAAAAAAAATATCGTTTAAACTAAAAAGGGGAATTGACCATCGTTCACGAAAAACTCGCAAATTTCACATTATAACAGAACGCAGTTTTTGTAATATAAACTTAAAAATCAAGACAATTATTTCCAAAGAAGACAATATTTTTCCCCAAATAACAACACTGGGCCCCTTTTTTAAAGTTTCATGCCGGGACAAAATCGAGAAAAAATAAAATTCTGGGAAAAAGGAGAAAAGCCACCGTGGTTTTATTGATAACACCCGCACCCCCCTGGCCGATCAGAATTAAACCCCCCCTTTTGTTAAAAAAAAAAAGATGAATAAACAAAACGGGCCCATAGAAATTAACGATAAAAAACCCGGGGATAACAAAGAAAGGGGTAATAAAAAACATCATAAGATAATCATTGAAAAAAAAAAGTAGCAAAAAAGAAAATTTTAAAAACAATAAAAATATGATGTAATTAAAAGTAATAATAAAAGTAAAAAATAATAATAATAATAATTTAAAAAAAAAATAATAATAAAAAAAAAAAAAAAATTTAAAGAGAAATGATGATGATGAAAAAGAATGATGATGATGGGTTTCATCGTCGTCGCGTCATCACATCATTGCTACTATTATTATTATTTTTAAAACCCTCATCATAATCACACTATCATCGTTTATTTTTACACTAAAAAAAAGGGAAATAAAAAAAAATTTTAAAATGCTAATCTACCCTAATATTTTTTTAATCTTCTATCATCATCTACCCTACTATCTTTTCTATCTATCTATCAAACTATATATCTGTCTGCCCTTCTGTCTGTCTAGCTGTCTGCTATTTTGTTCTATCCGTCAGTATGAAACGTATGTATGCATGTATGTCTCTCTCTCTCTTTTTCCCTCTCCCCCTCCCCTCCCCCTCTCTCTTCTCCCCTCCTCTCCCTGTATATAATAAAAATATATATATATAATATATAAATAAAATTTGGTGGGGTGGTAATCTTCATACCCCATTTTTCATCCTCTGTCCCCTCAGTCCCTGGTCTTTGTCTCTGTCCTGTCTGCCCTTCTGTCCTCCACAACACCCCCCCCAAAACACCACACACAAAAAACACACACACATATATATATTTTAATATATATATAAAATAAAAAATTTATAAAATTGGTTTGGGTCCGGCCATGAATCAATTAACATCAAATAGACTTCTTGAATGTAATGTAAACCGAAAATTGTTAAAAGGCCCGTAAAGCGGGGGACAATCAACAAGCAAACCAAAAAGTTTTGAGGCAACAGTTTTTGGGGTTTTCTAAAAAAAATGTGAATTTCCCGGGGGGAAAAAAAAAAAGAAAACAAACGAGACACCCTTGATGGGGGCAGACACAGAAATCATTCAAGGACATTAGGAAAAAACAGGCAAAAAAAATAGGCCTTTTTTGGGGGAAAAAGGGGGGAAATTGGACCCCCCCGGGCACCAGGGGAAAAGGGAAAAAGGGGGAAAAGGGCACCGGAACCCCGGGGGAGAAAATATTGGACGGCCCTTCCCCCGAGGGGGCTGAAGACAAAGAGGGTGGAAGGGGTGTTTGAGGCAAAAAAGGGGATAGAAACAAGGGCCCAAAGATCGCCATCACCATGTGGAAAAGGCACTTGATGATAAATTATATAATGTAAAAATATATATAAATGTGTTGTGGTGAAAATTTTTTTTAAAAAATTTTACACGAGTGCATAATTTTTATTGGGGGTGCCCGATGACTGTTTACTTAAAAAAAAAAAAAAAACCAGACTTTTTTTTAACTACAAACCCCACTCAGCAACCCCCCACTAAAAAGTACCAACACTGAAGACCCGACCACAGCACGTGGAAACGGGGTCCAGGGACAGACAAACATCACCAACAAGCAACTAAAAACCAGAACTTACACTCCGCACACATTTCGCGGGGGTGAAAAAAGCTCAGTCAAAGCCCTCAAAAAAACCTACAAAAAAAAAAAACAATAAAAAGAAACAAAACACAAAAAACACTGTAAAAAACTTTTTCTGAGAAATAAAAACGGTGTAGAAAAATAGACAGGAAGACAGTGCGAGGAGAGCAAGAGACAGAGAGAGAAGAGAGAGGAGAAAGGGGAAAGAGACTTTGGGGAAAGATAAGAAGAAAAACGTGGAAAGATAAGAGAAGAGAGAGGCGTGTGAAAAATAGAGAGAGAGAGAGAGACTGTGTGAAAGATAGAAAAGAGAGACTGGGGTTTTTTAAAATAGAGAGAGAGAGAGAGGCGTGTGAAAGATAGAGAAGAAGAGAAAATGTGTGAAAGAAAAAGAGAAGAGAGGGTGTGTGAAAAAATAAAAGAGGGAGAGACTGTGTGAAAGATAAAGAGAGAGAACTGTGTGAAAGATAGAGAGAGAGAGAGACGGTAAAGAAGAGGAAAAGAAAACTGTGTAAAGATAGAAAAGGAAAAAAGGCCCGTGTAAAAAATAGAGAGAGAAGAGACTGTGTGAAAGATAAGGGGAAAGAGAGGCTGTGTGAAAATTTGAAGAGAGAGAGACGTGGAAAATAAGAGAGAGAGAGAGGCTGTGGAAAGAAAAAGAGAGAGAGAGAGACGTGTGAAAAAAAAGAGAAAGAGACGTGGAAAAAAAGAGAAGAGAGACTGTGTGAAAGAAGAGAAGAGGAGAGAAGAGACTGTGTGAAAGAAAGAGGGAGAGAGACTGGGAAAGATAGAGAGAGAGAAAAGACTGTGTAAAGGAGAGAGAAGAGAGACTGGGTTTAAAGATAAGAGAGAGAGAGACTGTTGAAAGATAGAGAGAGAGAGAGAAAGTGTGAAAGATAGAGAAAAGAGAGACTGTGTAAAGATAGAGGAGAGGGGGGACTGTGGAAAGATAGAGAGAGAAGAGACTGGGGTTTTTTAAAAAGAAAAGAGAGGAGAGACTTGTGAAAGATAAAAAGAAGAAGAGAGACGGTGAAAGATAGAGGGGAGAAGAGAGACCCGTTTTAAAGTAGAGAGAGAGAGAGACGGGGTTTAAAAATAAAAGAGAAGAAGGCTGTGTGAAAGAAAAGAGAGAGAGAGAGACTGTGTGAAAAAATAGAAAGAGAGAGACTGTGTGGGGAAAAAAAGAGAGAGAGAGAGACTGTTTGGGGAAAAAGAGAGAGGAAGAGACTGTGTGAAAGATAGAGAGAGAAAAACTGTGTGAAAGAGAGAGAAAGAGAGAGACGTGTGAAAGAGAGAGAGAGAGAGACGTGTGAAAGGGTAGAGAGAAGAGAAGGCCGTGTGAAAGATAGAGAGAGAGAGAGAGACGGGTGAAAGATGAGAGAGAGAGAGAGACGGGTAAAGATAGAGAGAGAAAGGACTTGTGAAAAGGGGGGGGCTTTAAAAGGAGGGGGAAAAATTTGGGGGAAAAAGATCAATGGGAAAAAAGAGGGGAAAACCCCCTTTAAAGGGGGAGAAACCTGGTGGGGAAAAAAAAAGGGGGGGGGGGGAAAAAAAAGGGGGGGCTTGTAAAAATAAAAAAATCTTTTTAAAAAAAAAAAGGGGGGCTTTAAAAAAAAAAAAACTTTTTTTGGGGGGGGGGGGAAAAAAAAAAACTTTAAAAAAAAAAAGGGTTTTTGGGGGGGGGGGGGGGAAAAAAAAACTTTTTAAAGGGAAAAATGGGCTTGAAAAAAAAGGGCTTTTTAAAAAAAAAAAAAAAGACTTTAAAAAAAAAAAACTTTAAAAAAAAAACTTTTTTGGGGGGGGGGAAAAAAAAAACTTTAAAAGGGGGGTGAGAGAAGGGAAGGGGGGTAGGGGTCACAACCCCCAAAACTTCCAACTACGGCCCCGCAAAAAAACCCCCATTAATTTTTAAACTAAACCAAGGGAAAAAATTCCCCCCGGGTGAGCGCAAGGGGGGTCTTGGGGAAAAATTTTTTTTTTCCAAATTTTAAAAAAACTTAAAAAATTTTAACCAATACAAATTAAACCCTTCTTTTTAAACAAACCGTAAGAAGGGGGAAAGGCGGCATGACAAAGTTTTTTTTTCGATGGGGGCCGAGCAGCTGGTTGCGAATGCGTTTTGGGGACAAAAGGGGGAGAAAAGCTGGATCCGAAGGGGAAAATTACTTTAAACGACGGAAAACCCAAAAGGGGAACGTCACAATCTTAGAGCAGCCCAGTTGAAAGACATCACCCAAATGAAACCAGGGCTCCAATGATGTCTT
This sequence comes from Monoplex corrugatus, assembly GCA_030674185.1. Classification (NCBI taxonomy): domain Eukaryota; kingdom Metazoa; phylum Mollusca; class Gastropoda; order Littorinimorpha; family Ranellidae; genus Monoplex; species Monoplex corrugatus. Next base: position 6,772 of record JAPXFY010002428.1, read on the forward strand.
TTGACAACAGTAGTACGCTGAACCAGAAAAAAACACGAGAGAAGAATACGAACGCGTATTTAATACACCAAGACAAGACAAAAAAGACACAAAGATCCATTCTGCGTACTGATAATGTCTTGTCTTGTCTTGTCTTGTCTTGTATGTGTGTGTGTGTGTGTGTGTGTGTGTGTGTGTGTGTGTGTGTGTGCGTGTGCAAATCAGTGTGTGTGTGTGTATGCGGACATGTGTGTGTGTATGTGTGTGTGTGTGTGGTGTGTATGTATGTGTGTGTGTGTGTGTGTGTGTGTGTGTGTGTGTGTGTGTGTGTGTGTGTGTGTGTGTGTGTGTGTGTGTGACAAACTGGAATGAGCATGTGTAAAGGAGTTTAAGATATCATTGTTCATGTACAGTAACCTAGTTCTTATATAATAATGCATTTTATTGTGTTTGTATTTTAATCATATATGTTTTATGGCATTCGTGACACTGTGACTTTTTCATGATTCATATTGGAATAAAATAGTCTTGCCTTGTCTTGTCTTGTCTTGTCTTGTCTTGTCTTGTCTTGTCTTGTCTTGTCTGGTCTGGTCTGGTCTGTCTGGTCTGGTCTGGTCTGGTCGGTCTTATCTGGTCTTATATGGTCTGGTCTGGTCTGGTCTGGTCTGGTCTGGTCTGGTCTTATCGTATCTTGTCTTGTCTTGTCTTGTCTTGTCTTGTCTTGTCTGATCTTTCTTGTCTTGTCTGGTC
>JAPXFY010002428.1:20000-22500 GCA_030674185.1 Monoplex corrugatus
CTCCCACGCACGAGCTGACTGCACTGACGTCCCACACAACCAATTATCCATAAAGGAAATGTTCTGAGTTTACAGTGTTGTGCTTTGTGGCTGCTTCTATGCTAGCGGAATGAGTAGCGCAAGCTATGTTGGGTTTTGAGAAATTCTACAATATGGGAGATAACTCCTACGTGACTGTCAAGAGTTATAATCCTTGGTTAATCAATTATTCATAGATTTTTAAAAAAAATGAAATTGTACCTTTCTGTGCTATGTAGCCCAGGTGTGTTTGGCTGTGTGTGTGTTGTGTGTGTGTGTGTTTTGGCTGTGTCTGTGTGGGTGTGTTTGGCTGTGTCTGTGTTGTGTGTCTCTATGTCTGTGTTGTGTGTGTGTTTGGCTGTGTCTGTGTTGTGTGTCTCTGTGTCTGTGTTGTGTGTGTTTGGCTGTTGCTGTGTTGTGTGTGTGTTTGGCTGTGTCTGTGTTGTGTGTGTTTGGCTGTCGCTGTGTTGGGTGTGTGTTTGGCTGTGTCTGTGTTGGGTGTGAGTTTGGCTGTGTCTGTGTTGGGTGTGTGTTTGTCTGTGTCTGTGTTGGGTGTGAGTTTGGCTGTGTCTGTATTGGGTGTGTGTTTGGCTAAGTCTGTGTTGGGTGTGTGTTTGGCTGTGTCTGTGTTGGATGTGTATTTGGCTGTGTCTGTGTTGGGTGTGTGTTTGGCTGTGTCTGTGTTGGATGTGTATTTGGCTGTGTCTGTGTTGGGTGTGTGTTTGGCTGTGTCTGTGTTGGGTGTGTATTTGGCTGTGTCTGTGTTGGGTGTGTGTTTGACTATGTCTATGTTGTGTGTGTGTTTGGCTGTCTGTGTTGGGTGTGTGTTGGCTGTGTCTGTGTTGGGTGTGTGTTTGGTTGTGTCTGTGTTGGGTGTGTGTTTGGCTGTGTCTGTGTTGGGTGTGTGTTTGACTGTGTCTGTGTTGTGTATGTGTTTGACTATGTCTGTGCTGGGTGTGTGTGTTTGGCTGTGTCTGTGTTGGGTGTGTGTTTGTCTATGTCTGTGTTGGGTGTGTGTTTGGCTGTGTCTGTGTTGGGTGTGTGTTTGACTATGTCTGCGTTGGGTGTGTGTTTGGCTGTGTCTGTGTTGGGTGTGTGTTTGCCTTGTCTGTGTTGGATGTGTGTTTGTGTTTGTGTTTGGTGTGTGTTTGTCTGTGTTTGTGTTTGGTGTGTGTTTGTCTGTGTCTGTGTTGGGTGTGTGTTTGGCTGTGTCTGTGTTGGGTGTGTGTTTGACTGTGTCTGTGTTGGTGTGTGTTTGGTTGTGTCTGTGTTGTGTGTGTGTGTTTGACTGTGTCTGTATTGGGTGTGTGTTTGGCTGTCTATGTGTTGGGTGTGTGTTTGGCTGTGTCTTTGTTTGGTGTGTGTTTGACTATGTCTGCGTTGGGTGTGTGTTTGGCTGTGTCTTTGTTTGGTGTGTGTTTGGTTGTGTCTGTGTTGGGTGTGTGTTTGTCTGTGTCTGTGTTGGGTGTGTGTTTGGTTGTGTCGGTGTTGGGTGTGTGTGTGTATTTTGCTGTGTCTGTGTTGGGTGTGTGTTAGTCTGTGTCTGTGTTGGGTTGTGTTTGTCTGTGTCTGTGTTGGGTGTGTGTTTGTCTGTGTCTGTGTTGGATGTGCGTTTGATTGTGTCTGTGTTCCGTGTGTGTTTGACTGTGTGGATGTGAGTTTTTCTGTTTTTTGTTGGGTGCGTGTATGGCTGTTTTTGTTAGTTCAAATTTTGATTATGTCGTTGTTGCGTGAGTGTTATTTCTATTTTTGTGTTCAGTGCTGTCCTCATTGGGTATTCTTTGTCGAATGAGTGTCTGCCTCTGTCTTTATTGGCCCAGCCTTTGTTTGGTGAATGTGTTTGTTGGCTTCGTGCCTGGCTCTATCTTTGTTGGATGGCTAGCTGTCACATAGTGTGAGAACATGTCTGATTGCAGGAAGTTCAAATCCAACATCAGTTTCAAGATGGCCAACCGTTCATGATTTCCATCACTTCTTCACCTCCTCTGCATGAACTGTTTTTTTCGATTCATAAAGTATGGCAAGTTGGCTGCCAACCTGCATGCCCAAACAGAACTTCTTGTGGGTTTGTTTGGCGACATTCTCCCCATGACACGACATGCTTCCATGGACCTTTGACCCCCCCCCCCCCCCGTCCCATCTCCGTCTAAGGCAACACAAGTTTCTGCCCTCCATGAAATCATCCCCCAGGACACATCAAGTTTTTATCCGCCTTAATTTTAAAAAATCCTCCATAGAGAAGTCAAGCTCAGTCCCACTTGAAAACATCGCCAGGACATATCAAAATGTTATGCGGTTTGAACACCACCCTTTGGACACGTAAAGTTTATATATTCCCTTCGACTCTAGACGGATTCTCCCCAGAGCTGAATGTGCCACGGGCTGTGTTCAGTGAGAACGCTGACACCATATTGTCCACTCTCATCCTCTTCATAGATATGTCATTGGCAGCGTCGCTTAGATTTTCTCTCTGATCAACACA
>JAPXFY010002429.1:0-10000 GCA_030674185.1 Monoplex corrugatus
TCCACTTAGTGTTTCAGAGGTCTTGGTGTTTGGAGATTGTTCAAGAGGGATTCGTTGCACTTGGGTAATTCCATATGCGCTGCACACAAAATTGCCAGTAATTACAAGGCGGACTCCCTGAGCCTGCGCAAACATACATACATGTTGTACATCTGGTTGGTTCTTTTGATGAAACCATGGACTCAGGGTGTGATATCTTGAGTTCAGTCCCAAACAAACAAAGAAAGAAACAAACAAACAAACAGGCAGACAGACAGACAGACAGACAGACAAACAAACAAACAGACAGACAAACAAAGAAACAAACAAACAAACAGACAAACGAGTAAACAAAGAAACAAAGAAACAAAGAAACAAATGAACAAACAAACAAACAAACAAACAGACAGACAAACAAACAAACAAACAAACAGACAGACAAACAAAGGAACAAACAAACAAACAAACAAACAAACGAGTAAACAAACAAACAAACAGACAAACAAACAGACAAACAAACAAACAAACAGACAGACAAACAAACAAACAAACAGACAGACAAACAAAGGAACAAACAAACAGACAAACAAACAGACAAACAGACAAACAGACAAACAAACAAACAAACAAACAAACGCTGCGCGAGCAAGGTCTTGAACTGACAAGTGGAGTAAGAGGTGGAGAAGAAGGGAGGACCTTTGAAACACTAAGCTGACTGACACCGCCAGAATAATGGAAACATTGAGATGGGCAGCAAATAGGTCAATGTTTAATCCTTTGATTCCCGCACCCTGTTTATCAGCATCCTGCATTGGCAACCATGCTAGCAAAGCAAATTCTTAACCATTTGACCCCCTTCATCCTGTCCACCAGCTTCCTGTTGTTGTTATGTTTTTGTTGTTGTTCTTGTGCTTTATCTTCTCCCTCTTATTTCTGCCTCTTCTTCTTGTTCTTCTTTCTCTTTCTCTTCTTGTTGTTCTTGTTGTTCTTGTTCTTGTTGTTATTGTTCTTCTTCTGGTTGTTCTTCATCTAGTTCTTGTTGTTGTTGTTGTTCTTCTTCTTCTTCTTCTTGCTCTTGCTCTTTTTCTTCTTGTTCCTATCGTTCTTGTTATTGTTGTTCTTGTTGTTGTTGTTCTTCTTCTTTTTGTTCTTGTTCTTCTCGTTCTTCTTCTTGTTCCTCTTCCTCTTGTTGTTGTTGTTGTTGTTGTTTTTCTTCTTCTTCTTTTTCTTCTTCTTGTTCTTGTTCTTCTTGTTCTTGTTCTTGTTCTTCTTGTTCTTGTTCTTGTTTTTCTTCTTCTTGTTCTTCTAGTTCTTGTTCTTCTTGTTCTTGTTCTTGTTTTTCTTCTTCTTGTTCTTCTTGTTCTTCTTGTTCTTCTTCTCCTTCTCCTCCTCCTATTTCTCAATCTTGTTGTTGTTGCTGTTCTCTTCTTGTTCTTCTTGCTCTTTTTCTTCTTGTTCCTATCGTTCTTGTTATTGTTGTTGTTGTTGTTGTTCTTCTTCTTCTTTTTGTTCTTGTTCTTCTCGTTCTTCTTCTTGTTCCTCTTCCTCTTGTTGTTGTGTTGTTGTTTTTCTTCTTCTTCTTCTTCTTATTTTTCTTCTTCTTGTTCTTGTTCTTCTTCTTTTTCTTCTTCTTGTTCCTCTTGTTCTTCTTGTTCCTCTTCTTGTTCTTCTTGTTCTTCTTGTTCTTGTTCTTGTTGTTTTTGTTCTTGTTCTTGTTCTTCTTCTTCTTCTTCTTGTTCTTGTTCTTCTTCTTCTCCTCCCTCCTATTTCTCAATCTTGTTGTTGTTGCTGTTGTTATTGTAGCTCTTGTTCTTCTCCTTGTTGTTGTTGTTCTTGTTTTATGTACATCTGAATGGCAACAATAGAAGGCCATCCACGAGTTATGTCCCGGAGATGGCCCATCCCTCTTAGACTGTAAGGAGTTTAGATGCTTGAGGGGAATGGGGGGGGGGGGGGGGGCATCTTTTCTGCAAACTGCCTGCTGTCCAGGTCTCCCCAGAGTTTATTTCTAGTTTATTTATGTGTTCTCTTCCAATTCCTCTGTCTTCTGTCTCTTCCCCCATCCTTGTTTTTTTGTTTTTTTCTCCTCTTTTTATTTCCTTCTTTTAACTTTTCTTTTATTTTTGTTTGTTTGTTCTGTCTTCTTCTCTTCTTTTCTTTTTCTCTCTTACCCTTTTCTTCTTCCTTTTCTTCCTTCTCTGGTTTTTCCCTCTTTGTTTCTCTTGTCTTTCTTCTAACATCTATAAACTACCCTTCCCGCCATTTGTTTTTCTTTAGTAGACAAATAACCACCCCCCTTCCCCAGTTTGTTCGTTTGTTTGTTGTTGTTGTTGTTGTTTATTTTTTTTTAGTTAGCATTTTAGTGACTACCGTCTTACCTCCTTAAAAGCAACTCTGCGAGTTCTATTAAGTACCCTTCTCTATTTGTTTCTTCTTCAGAAGACGAATAACTATCCCCGTTTTTTGTTTTGTTTTGTTTTTTTTTGTTTTGTTTTGTTTTGTTTTTTTCAGTTAGCAGTTCAGTGACTGTTGTCTTACTTCCTTAAGCAACCCTGCGATTTAGTTGTCTGATGCAGTTCTGCTCTTCATTTTACTTGGATAGATTTACGTTCTTCTGTTTCCTTTTCCCTTCATTATCTCCGTACTGATCTGGTCTTTAGCTGTCCTGTTAACTGCCCTTGTCTATTTCAGACTGTTCTTAGTAATTGTTCCGGTCTCCTCTGGCAGTGATGTCTGTTTCTTTCTTCTGTATTTTGTTTGCTTTCGTTGTTGTTTTTGATGCTGTGTGTTGGTATTGTTGTTGTTGTTGTTGGTGGTGGTGGTGGTTGGTGGTGGTTGATAGTGGTGCTGATGGTAGTAGTGGTGGTGCTGTTGCTTCTGTTGCTGTTGCTTTTATTGTTGTTGTTTGCTGATGTTGTCTGTTTCAGATCGTTCGTATTAATTGTTCCAGTCTCCTTTGGCAGTGATGTCTGTGTCTTTCTTCTGTATCGTGTATGCTTTCGTTGTTGTTGTTGATGTTGTTGTTGACGTTGGTGGTGGCGGTGGTGGTAATGGTGATGGCGCTGCTGCTGCTTTTCCTGGTGATGTTGCTTTTATTGTTGTTTGTCTGTTCCTCTCCTCTTTATTTTGTTTTCTGCTGTTGTTGTTGTTGTTCTTGTGGCTGATGTGGTAGGTGCTGTTGTTGTTGGTGGTGGTGGTGCTTTTGTTGTTGGTCTTGTTGTTATTGTTGTTATCTTTCTTTCGTTGTTGATGTTGTTATTCCTATTGTTGCTGGTGATGTTGTCCGTGCTGGTGCTGTTGTTGTTATTGTTGTCATCTTTCTTTCGTTGTTGCTGTTGTTATTCCTATTTTTGCTGGTGATGTTGTTGTTATTGTTGCTGCTCCTGTCACTGCGCGAGTGTGTGCTTTGTGTGTGTGTGTGTGTGTGTGTATGTGAGTGTGTGTGTGTGTGAGTGTGTGTGTGTGTGTGTGTGTGTGTGTGTGTGTGAATATGTGTGTGTGTATGCGTGTGTGTGTGTGTGTGTGTGCTTTTGTGTGTGTATGTGTGTGTGTGTGTGTGTGTGTGTATGTGAGTGTGTGTGTGTGTGAGTGTGTGTGTGTGTGAGTGTGTGTGTGTGTGTGTGTGTGTGTGTGTGAATATGTGTGTGTGTGTATGCGTGTGTGTGTGTGTGTGTGTGTGTGTATGTGTGTGCGTATGCGCGCGTGTGTTTATGGAAGTATTGTGTGTGTGTGTGTTCATGTGTGTGTGTTCATGTGTGTATGTGTGTGTGTGTGTGTGTGTGTGTGTGTGTGTGTGTGTAAGTGTGTGTGTAAGTGTGTGTGTATGCGTGTGTACGTGTGTGTGTTATGTGTATGTATGCGTGCGTGCGCGCGCGCGCGCGTGTGTGTAAATATATTTGTGTGTGTGAGTGTGCGCGCTCGTGTATGTGTGTGTGTGTGTGTGTGTGTGTGTCTATGTGTGTGTGTGTGTGTGTGTGTGTGTGTGTGTGTGTCTGTGTGTGTTTGTGTGTTCTTGGTATTACTGTGGTCTTCAGTTCTATATTTAGCAGTCCTTGTCTGCATGAAGCTTTTAAGGTAATGGTTCCCCTTTATTGTGGTAGATCCGTTCCCATCCTTCTCTCTTTCCTTGTAGTAGTCATTGATGTTGTTGTACTTCTTGTTCTTCTGATTTTCCTTTTTCGTTCTTTCTTTTATATCTTTTGTTTGTTTGTTTGTTTTTTCTTTCTTATCGTCTTTCGTTTTTTTCTTTCTTCTTTTTTTTCTCTTCTTGTTCTTTTTTTCTTGTTCTTGTCCTTGATCTTGTTGTTGTTGTTGTTGTTGTTGTTGTTGTTGTTGTTGTTGTTGCTCTTCTTCTTCTTCTTTTTCTTCTTCTTCTTCTTCTTCATCTCCTCCTCCTCCTCCTCCTTCTTCTTCTTCTTCTGCTTCTTCTTCTTCTTCTTCTTTCTTTTTCTCTTTTTTTTCTTTTTTTTTATTCTTCATCTTTTTTCTTCTTCTTTCTTCTTTTTTTCTTTTTATTTCTTCTTCGTCCTTTCTTCTTCCTCTTTTCTCTTATTTTTATCGTCTTTTGTCTGCTTTTCTTCTGCTTCTTCTTCTTCTTCCTTCTCCTTCTTTCTTTCTTTTTCAAACTTGTTTTCAATTCTTTTTTGACAAAATACAAATAAATACACTTTTAGTTGAACATTATTACAATGTCATTGAGAAAACTGAACAACAGTTGTATACAATGAATTCAACAAAACTCTCCTTTCCTTTCTTTCTTTCTTCTTCTTTCTCTTAATCTTCTGACGTTTACGTTCCCCACTCCTCACCTCCCCCCCCCCCCACCCCCGCCTTTTTTGTTTTTCTTTTGTACTTAACCGTCTTTTTTCAGTTAGCAACACAGTAAGTACTCTGTTACGTACTTTAGCAACCCTGGTCTTTTATTGTCTGCTACAGTTCTGCTCTTGGTGTCACTTGGACAGACTTACGTTCTTCGATCCTGCCGTTTCCTTTTCCCTTCATTATCTCCGTACTGATCTGGTCTTTAGCTGTCCTGTTAACTGCCCTTGTCTGTTTCAGACTGTTCTTAGTAATTGTTCCAGTCTCCTCTGGCAGTGATGTCTGTATCTTTCTTGTGTATTTTGTATGCTTTCGTTGTTGTTGATGTTGTTGTTACTGTTTTTTGATGTTGTTGTTGGTGTTGTTGTTGCTGATGCTGTGTGTTGCTGTTGTTATTGTTGTTGCTGTTTTTGTTGCTGCTTTTGTTGGTGTTGTTGTTGTTGGTGGTGGTGGTGATGTTGGTGAAGGCACTGCTGTTGCTGTTCCTGATGTTGTTGCTTTTGTTGTTGTTGCTGTTGTTGTTGATGCTGTTGTTGTTGACGCTGTTGTTGTTGACGGAGGTGATGGTGATGGCACTGCTGTTGCTGTTTTTGATGTTGTTGTTTATATTGTTGTTGCTGTTGTTGTTGCTGCTGTTGGTGGTGGTGGTGATGATGGTGATGGCACTTCTGTTGCTGTTCCTGATGTTGTTTTTATTGTTGTTTGTTGTTGTTGTTGTTTCTGTTGTGTGTTTCAGATCGTTCATAGTAATTGTTCCAGTCTCCTCTATCAGTGTTATCTGTATCTTTCCTCTATATTTTGTATGCTTTTTTGTTGTTGATGCTGTTGTTGTTGCTGTTGTTGCTGCTGTGGTGGTGGTGGTGGTGCTGTTCTTGATGCTGTTGCTTTTATTGTTGTTGTTGCTGCTGTTGTCTGTTTCAGACTGTTCCTAATAATTTCCACATTCTCTTCTGGCAATGTCGTCTGTTTCTTTCCTCTATATTTTGTATGCTTTTGTTGTTGTTGTTGCTGCTGGTGCTGGTGCTGCTGCTGTTCCTGATGTTGTTGCTATTATTGTTGTTTGTTGCTGTTGTTGTTGCTGTTGTTGATGGTGGTGGTGGTAATGGTGATGGTGGTGCTGCTGCTGTTCTTGATGTTCCTGCTTTCATTGTTGTTGTTGCTGCTGTTGTCCGTTTCAGACCGTTCATAGTAATTGTTCCTGTCTCCTCTGGTGGTGATGTCTGTGTCTTCCCTCTACATTTTGTATGCTTTTGTTGTTGCTGTGTTGCTGCTGTTGGTGGTGGCACTGCTTCTTTTCCTAATGCTGTTGCTTTTATTGTTGTCGTTTATGGTGTTGTTTCTGTTGCTGCTGCTGTTATTGCTGCTGTTGCTATTGTAAAGGTGTGTGTGTGTATAGGCGGATCGAACCCAGTTCCTTCCGATTAAAAGTCTGATGTTTATCCACCTGACCACTGGTCTTTTGTTTATAATTGTATTCTGAGCGAACTCTTCACAACAGTATGGTCAGGTGCAACAGGATTCCCCTCATTTCGTTTTGCCTAAATCATACCTCACCCAGGATCATTTTTGCCTAATACTGTTTTGCGTAGAGTTCTTAACACTTCAGTACACTTGTTCATTTTTGCTGAGAGAGTCATTGTGAACTGAATTTAACAAATACCAGAAAACCCGAATATTTGACAACCACGACTGCACTCTTTCAGTGAAACGAAAGTGAATAATGGCAAAGTTGGAGGCTGGAAGAAGTTGCAAAGGTAAAGAGTATTTGACGAAACGAAGTTAGGCAACTCTTGTGGCATTCTTCTCTTTTCTTCTCATACGCCAGTACTGTACCTTTCTTTCGCTTTTTGCTTTTTGCTGTTGCTTCTCTTTCTGATTATATTATCATTTATATATTTTTCGCTCTTCTTTTTATTCGTAAGTCCGTATCTTACCCTCTGCCCCATGCTTTCTGGTCCACGCGTGTGGAATTTTTTCACTCACTAAAACAGTATGATTTCATTTGTTTTTTCTCCTTTTGGTCGAAGCAGCAGAGAAGTTTTGGTCTTTTTTTTTCTTCTTAATTTTTGTATTTGTTGTTTGTTCTTTTGTGATATTACTTTTACGCTTGACAGTTGGTCAAAAATCAGCGCCGATCTTGTCCTGATTTTTTCAATACGCGTTCTGTTCATATTTTTCGGTTTCCGGTCACGTTAAGTATATTGTGTTCATGTGTGTGTGTGTGTGTGTGTGTGTGTGTGTGTGTGTGTGTGTGTGTGTGTGTGTGTGTGTGTGTGTGTGTGTGTGTGTGTGTGTGTGTGTGTGAGTCTGACTATATGTGCGAGTGTTTGAATATGTGTGTGCGTGTGTATGTGGTGTATGTGTTCGTTCGTTGCTTGATTTAACGTCTTTTCACTATAAGTGATATTAGACGGGGAAAAATGGCATGGAGGATGAAATAAGGGGGGGGGGGGGGTGGAGGGGAGAGGGGAACAGAGTAAGGGACGTAAAAAAAATTAAAAGGAAGCGGCAAGGTCTTAAGAAAAAGGATATGGATGAACAGAGAAATGAAACTAGAACAACGCTAACATCAATAATGTAAAAGAAAAATCGTCATAAAAACAAAACAAAACAAAAATAATCATAATTATAATAATAATCTTAAAGTAACGCATTAACAGGACTGTGAACCAATGATTCTGAAATTTTAACTAACAAAACTTGATCCGATACAACTTCTTTAAAATGCGTTTCAAGATAGTTTCCTTGTGTAAACGTCTTTGGTAAAAAGGAACGAAGCTTTCTGCAGTAAAACAAACAGTGATACAATGTGAATTGTTCGCCACAAATACATAAAACGTTGTTACAATATTTTGTTTTCAAAGCGTTCAGTTGAATGCGAAAATATGTCATAACAATTAATCTCAAATGATATAACGAGGAATACTGCAAATTTTTACAGATATTTTGAACTGAAAGTTTGATTCTTTTTTGAGACACAAATTTTTCATTTAAATGTTCATGAAATCGAATCCATGATGCTAATTCTAGCGAGTTGTAAGCTTCTTTTACCGAGGTGTTAACATGTAATTCTATGGAATTTTCAGAATGGAGGGCACCGGATTTAGCTGCTCTGTCAACTACGTTGTTGCCATGAAGACCAACATGAGAAGGCACCCAGCATAAATTGATTTCCGAACCATTTATCTTTAAACAATGTATTAGATGATTTGCCTCAATAATTAAGTCAGGTCTTGTGTCTGTATCAAAAGACTGTAAGGCATATAATACAGATTTTGAATCAACAAAGAGAACTACTTTGAATGACACAGGCCGAAGGCTTATTAAATAATGCAACGCTTGAACAACAGCGACCAATTCTGCTGTATATATAGATACATTTGCCCCAATGAAAAAAGACTTTTTAATGTTAAATTTTGGAACATAAAAGGCTGCTCCAGCGCTCTGGTTTGCTAAGACTGACCCATCGGTAAAAATGTGGAGGTGGGTACTGTACTTTTCATCGATGTGTTCACAAGCTGTGGATAGCGTAATGTTGACATTATCATCTTTTTTAACTTTTGCATAATCGAGATCAAATGTGGCATTTAGCATTTCCCATGTAGGGATAGGCGTTATCGTTGGTTTCTCAGCAATTTCATCCATTGTTATGTTGGACTGTTTGATCAGGCCAGATATGTAAGTTGCGGCTGTAATTTGTGATGAAATGTTTTTTGCTCGTTTTGGAAAGTCAGTATCAGACCTGATCTTAATTTCTTTGCTCACAAAATTATCCACTTGTGAAGTAGTTCTAATTGCAAACTTTGCTGTAGCTAACTCACGATGGTTGTTTAAAGGTAGAATTCCAGCAACTTTGTACGTTTCCAGAGTAGAAGCATGAGTTGGTACACCTAGTGCAATTTTAAGACTTTTGCAGTCCAAGCTCTGAATCTTTTTTAGTAAATATTTGGGTGCATTGAAGAAAACTTCTTGCGCGTAGGATAATTTAGACCTGACCAGCGCTGTTGACAGATGAATCAGTACATTTGTATCCATTCCCCAGGGTAATTTGCTTATTATCTTTAGAAAATTTAAGGTTTTTCGCGCTTTTGTTAAAATATAATCAAAATGGACATTCCAGCTTAATTTGGACGTGATGTAAACTCCCAGGAATTTTACGACCTGTTTGTAATTTAACACTTCACCAAGCAATTTGAAAATAGGCAAGTTATTTGAGTTACCACCAGGATCAAACAGCATCATGTTAGTTTTTTCTGCTGACAACGACAGCCCATTTTCTAACATATAGTTTCCAAGATTATCAAGATCAATTTGATACAACTTCCTGATGTAATTTCGCGTTCTCTGTGGAGTTGTCTTTTTTAAAGTGATATTCATCCAAGTGCATATATCATCAGCGTACTGTACTAAAACAACACGATTTGAAAGAGCTTTAGGAAGATCCTGTATAAGGATATTAAATAAAATAGGTGCTATCACTGAACCTTGTGGAATTCCCATGTCGAGGCATCGTGAAGAAGAATAACTAGCTCCCACTCTTGCCTGAATTGTTCTATTAGCTAAAAAAGATTTAATGTAATTGAACATATTGCCCGATAAACCAACAGATTTTAGCTTGAACAATAAACGTTTATGCCAAACTTGATCGTAAGCTTTTTTCACATCAAAGAAAGTAGCTAAAACACTTTTTCTGCGGGCAAACTGTTGTTTGATCTGAGTTGTAAGTTTAACTAGGTGCTCAACTGCGGATCTTCCTTTTCTAAAACCTGCCTGGTTTACCGGAATAACGTTATTTTTATCACAGTAGTGTAAAAGTCTGTTTAAGACCAATCTTTCCATTAGTTTGCTTGTGTGGGACGTTAAAGCAATAGGTCTGTAACTGTTTTTATCGGTTTTCGATTTTCCTGTTTTTAAGATTGGTATAACTATAGACTTTTGCCAGATTTGTGGCACAGTTCCAGTAACCCAGCATTTCTGCAAAATTTTGTGTAGGAAAATAAGGTAGTTTTCAGGGAGATGTTTAATCATTTCAGTCGAAACTGCATCAACACCTACCGAACTCTTTTTGTTGTGTAGAGACAGTACTGTGTTTTTTAGCTCTTCTAAGGTGATTGGAGAATTAAACCAGAGATCATTCTGTGGTACTGGATCAGTGTAGATTGGGTTGTAATCTTCCATTTCTCTGTGATGTTTGCAGTCAGGA
>JAPXFY010002429.1:25000-27421 GCA_030674185.1 Monoplex corrugatus
CCTCACTGTCACACTGGGCTGTTTTCATCATCGCTATGGAATACCAGTCTTGTCCAAAATGACATTTTGTGCCATGTTAATACTTACAGTAACCTGCGACAGTAGATCAAATTTAGGGTTGCTTAACTTTTTTCCATGTGTATACAAACTAAGGCTTAACTCTTTGAAAACAAAATATACACAGAATGTATGTATTTGTTCAAAAGCATTATCTGTCCACCATCTGCTCTTTGAATGTCCTATCTTACTTACGACATATAGAAATATCGATCTCGATTTTTCATGTACTGACTCTAGAGATATCCTTTACAACAAAAATAATGATATCATTTCGGTAGTCCAGCTGATTCTCAGATCCCCTGTTGGCAGATTGATATGAAGAGTTAATTGTTGTATGTTATTATTTGACACTGTTAATTCATTGAATGTAATTTATTAATTGTAATTGTTCCCCTTCGTACATTCAAACTGCCCCCCCCCTTTTTTTTTGGCTTTGTGTGTGTGTGTTGTGTGTGTGTGTGTGTGTGTGACTGTGTAAAATCAGACATTAAATAAAAGATTCCTTCCTTCCTTCAGCTCAGCCTCCCTCCATATGATACGAACCACACCAATTTTGTCAACTCATTTCAACGTAAAAATTCAGACAGTTCTTATTACACACCAATCATAATAATTGCACGAAAACACCTGCACAAGATAAACTTTCCATACTTGGCAGCCCAGATTGATTCGCTCATTTCAACTCAATCTAACTTCACCAAGTTCAATTCTAGTCCATTCCAGGAGAGCTAAAAGGCTGAACATCAGAACAGAATTAAGTCGCTAAATTTGGCAGCTTATTTCGGCCTGGTTTGCTTCCTATCCTGGTGCAATTACGAAAGTCTATATTGTCTTGAAAATAAAATAGAATTGAAGATGGGGTTACTATGGATTCTGCTGCACATTTTGTTGTCATTATTGTATTGGAGCAGACGTATTTCTGATATAGGAGGGGGGAGGGGTGAAGAGGGTGGCAGAGTGGGTATGATGAGAGGGATGGTGAAGGGGGTGACAGAGTGGGTATGATGAGAGGGATGGTGAAGGGGGTGGCAGAGTGGGTATGATGAGAGGGATGGTGAAGGTGAAGGGGGTGGCAGAGTGGGTATGGTGAGAGGGATGGTGAAGGGTGGTGGCAGAGTGGGTATGATGAGAGGGATGGTGAAGGGGGTGGCAGAGTGGGTATGATGAGAGGGATGGTAAAGGGGGTGGCAGAGTGGTATTATGAGAAGAGGGATGGTAAAGGTGAAGGGGGTGGCAGAGTGGGTATGAGAAGAGGGATGGTAAAGGTAAAGGGGGTGGCAGAGTGGGTATGAGAAGAGGGATGGTAAAGGTGAAGGGGGTGGCAGAGTGGGTATGATGAGAGGGATGGTAAAGGGGGTGGCAGAGTGGTTATGAGAAGAGGGATGGTAAAGGTAAAGGGGGTGGCAGAGTGGGTATGAGAAGAGGGATGATAAAGGTAAAGGGGGTGGCATAGTGGGTATGATGAGAGGGATGGTAAAGGGGGTGGCAGAGTGGTTATGAGAAGAGGGATGGTAAAGGTAAAGGGGGTGGCAGAGTGGTTATGAGAAGAGGGATGGTAAAGGTAAAGGGGGTGGCAGAGTGGGTATGAGAAGAGGGATGATAAAGGTAAAGGGGGTGGCAGAGTGGGTATGATGAGAGGGATGGTAAAGGGGGTGGCAGAGTGGTTATGAGAAGAGGGATGGTAAAGGTAAAGGGGGGTGGCAGAGTGGTTATGAGAAGAGGGATGGTAAAGGTAAAGGGGGTGGCAGAGTGGGTTTGAGAAGAGGGATGGTAAAGGTAAAGGGGGTGGCAGAGTGGGTTTGAGAAGAGGGATGGTAAAGGTAAAGGGGGTGATGGAGGATGGGTACAGGACAGACTTGAGTAGTGTGGAAGGGAGGAGTGGTCAACGCCAAAGACATCTCCTTTACTTGTATTATGAACACGAATGCATTGATATGTGTACTTAAATTTTCTGTTCTTTTGTTTCATCTCTCTGTCTTTCTGTCTCTCTGTCTCTGTCTCTGTCTCTCTGTCTCTCTCTCTCTCTGTCTCTGTTTATTTGCTGGATTTGGGTCTTCCTCTTACTTATATGACTAATTATGTCGGGTGGTCAACTGTTTATTCAACTTTTTGTTCAACTTTTTGTTCAACTTTTTTCCTTCAATTTTTTCTTCATCTGTAGGAAAAAAAATTCAAATGGATGTAATGTCAGCCCTGACTATATTCATAAATCTTTGTTTCGTGAAAACGTCGCCGTAAAATTTAATGACTTTGTTTTATGCTCCTTGCCACAAGGACAAAAATGTCAATGGCAATAAACCATTTTCCGTTTCAGTTTCTCTCTCTCTCTCTTTCTCTCTCTCTCTCTCTGTATGTGTGTGT
>JAPXFY010002430.1:0-5000 GCA_030674185.1 Monoplex corrugatus
ACACACATAATATACGTACAGCTAATTCTTGCTATTATACACACATAATATACGTACAGCTAGTTCTTGCTATTATACACACATAATATACGTACAGCTAGTTCTTGCTATTCCATATATATATAATACATCTATATATAGATATAAATGCATTTATACATATAGATATATAGATATATATATGTACATACATATCTATATATAATGTATTTGTATATATGTACATACACATAGACATACAGATATAGACATACATACATAGATAGATAGATAGATAGATAAATAGATAGACAGACAGACAGACAGATAGATAGATAGATAGGTAGACAGACAGATAGATAGATAGATAGATAGATAGATAGATAGATAGATAGATACATAGATAGATACAGATAGATAGATAGATAGATACATACATACATACATACATACATACATACATGTACATAGATACATACATACATAGATACATACATACATACATACATACGTATATACATACATACATACATACATACATACATACATACATACATACATACATACATACATACATACATACATACATACATAGACAGATAGATAGACAGATAGATAGACAGATGATATAGCGTATAGCTATCCAAAACATATAGTACAGGCGTACAAACACAAACACGAAATGCATCAATTGAAAGTGGAGAAATGACATCAACACGGATTGATAAAGCATTGATAAGATTCACAACATAAACACGGATTGATAAAGCATTGATAAGATGCACAACATAAACACGGATTGATAAAGCATTGATAAGATTCACAACATAAACAGGATTGATAAACCATTGATAAGATTCACAACATAAACACGGATTGATAAACCATTGATAAGATTCACAACATAACACGGATTGATAAACCATTGATAAGATGCACAACATAAACACGGATTGATAAACCATTGATAAGATGCACAACATAAACACGGATTGATAAACCATTGATAAGACTCACAACATAACACGGATTGATAAAGCATTGATAAGATTCACAACATAAACACGGATTGATAAACCATTGATAAGATGCACAACATAAACACGGATTGATAAACCATTGATAAGATGCACAACAAAGACAGAGGACAGACAAGTCACAACAAAGACAGAGGACACAAAAGTCACAACATAGACAGAGGACAGAAAAATGATGCTGATTCTGACAAGCTGTGACAAAGGCAAAGAGGAAGAGGGGGTGGGTAAACAGAGAGGGAGAGAGGGGGTGGGTAAACAGAGAGGGAGAGAGGGGGTGGGTAAACAGAGAGGGAGAGAGGGGGTGGGTAAACAGAGAGGGAGAGAGGGGGTGGGTAAACAGAGAGGGAGAGAGGGGGTGGGTAAACAGAGAGGGAGACAGGGGGTGGGTAAACAGAGAGGGAGACAGGGGTGGGTAAACAGAGAGGGAGACAGGGGTGGGTAAACAGAGAGGGAGAGAGGGGGTGGGTAAACAGAGAGGGAGATAGTGGATGGGTAAACAGAGAGGGAGACAGGGTGGGTAAACAGAGAGGGAGAGAGGGGGTGGGTAAACAGAGAGGGAGACAGGGGGTGGGTAAACAGAGAGGGAGACAGGGGTGGGTAAACAGAGAGGGAGACAGGGGTGGGTAAACAGAGAGGGAGATAGTGGATGGGTAAACAGAGAGGGAGACAGGGGTGGGTAAACAGAGAGGGAGACAGGGGGTGGGTAAACAGAGAGGGAGACAGGGGTGGGTAAACAGAGAGGGAGATAGTGGATGGGTAAACAGAGAGGGAGACAGGGGTGGGTAAACAGAGAGGGAGAGAGGGGGTGGGTAAACAGAGAGGGAGACAGGGGGTGGGTAAACAGAGAGGGAGACAGGGGTGGGTAAACAGAGAGGGAGATAGGGGGTGGGTAAACAGAGAGGGAGATAGGTGGTGGGTAAACAGAGAGGGAGAGAGGGGGTGGGTAAACAGAGAGGGAGAGAGGGGGGGGTAAACAGAGAGGGAGACAGGGGGTGGGTAAACAGAGAGGGAGACAGGGGTGGGTAAACAGAGAGGGAGATAGGGGGTGGGTAAACAGAGAGGGAGACAAGGGTGGGTAAACAGAGAGGGAGATAGGGGTGGGTAAACAGAGAGGGAGATAGGGGGTGGGTAAACAGAGAGGGAGACAAGGGGTGGGTAAACAGAGAGGGAGAGAGGGTGGGTAAACAGAGAGGGAGATAGGGGGTGGGTAAACAGAGAGGGAGAAAGGTGGTGGGTAAACAGAGAGGGAGATAGGGGGTGGGTAAACAGAGAGGGAGATAGGGGGTGGGTAAACAGAGAGGGAGACAGGGGGTGGGTAAACAGAGAGGGATAGGGTGGGTAAACAGAGAGGGAGACAAGGGTGGGTAAACAGAGAGGGAGATAGGGGTGGGTAAACAGAGAGGGAGACAGGGGGTGGGTAAAAAGAGAGGGAGACAGGGGTGGGTAAACAGAGAGGGAGACAGGGTGGTAAACAGAGAGGGAGACAGGGGTGGGTAAACAGAGAGGGAGATAGGGGTGGGTAAACAGAGAGGGAGACAGGGGGTGGGTAAACAGAGAGGGAGACAGGGTGGGTAAACAGAGAGGGAGACAGGGGTGGGTAAACAGAGAGGGAGATAGTGGATGGGTAAACAGAGAGGGAGACAGGGGTGGGTAAACAGAGAGGGAGACAGGGGGTGGGTAAACAGAGAGGGAGACAGGGGGTGGGGAAACAGAGAGGGAGATAGTGGATGGGTAAACAGAGAGGGAGACAGGGGTGGGGAAACAGAGAGGGAGAGAGGGGGTGGGTAAACAGAGAGGGAGACAGGGGGTGGGTAAACAGAGAGGAGACAGGGGGTGGGTAAACAGAGAGGGAGACAGGGGTGGGTAAACAGAGAGGGAGATAGGGGGTGGGTAAACAGAGAGGGAGATAGGTGGTGGGTAAACAGAGAGGGAGAGAGGGGGTGGGTAAACAGAGAGGGAGAGAGGGGTGGGTAAACAGAGAGGGAGACAGGGGGTGGGTAAACAGAGAGGGAGACAGGGGGTGGGTAAACAGAGAGGGAGATAGGGGGTGTGTAAACAGAGAGGGAGATAGGGGTGGGTAAACAGAGAGGGAGATAGGGGTGGGTAAACAGAGAGGGAGATAGGGGTGGGTAAACAGAGAGGGAGACAAGGGGGGGGTAAACAGAGAGGGAGAGAGGGTGGGTAAACAGAGAGGGAGATAGGGGTGGGTAAACAGAGAGGGAGAAAGGTGGTGGGTAAACAGAGAGGGAGATAGGGGTGGGTAAACAGAGAGGGAGATAGGGGGTGGGTAAACAGAGAGGGAGATAGGGGTGGGTAAACAGAGAGGGAGATAGGGGGTGGGTAAACAGAGAGGGAGACAGGGGGTGGGTAAACAGAGAGGGATAGGGTGGGTAAACAGAGAGGGAGACAAGGGGGGTAAACAGAGAGGGAGATAGGGGTGGGTAAACAGAGAGGGAGACAGGGGTGGTAAAAGAGAGGGAGACAGGGGGTGGGTAAACAGAGAGGGAGACAGGGGTGGGTAAACAGAGAGGGAGAGAGGGGGTGGGTAAACAGAGAGGGAGAGAGGGGGTGGGTAAACAGAGATGGAGAGAGGGGGTGGGTAAACAGAGAGGGAGACAGGGGGTGGTTAAACAGAGAGGGAGAGAGGGGTGGGTAAACAGAGAGGGAGACAGGGGTGGGTAAACAGAGAGGGAGACAGGGGTGGGTAAACAGAGAGGGAGTGAGTGGGTGGATAAACAGAGAGGGAGACAGGGGTGGGTAAACAGAGAGGGAGAGAGGGGTGGGTAAACAGAGAGGGAGAGAGGGGGTGGGTAAACAGAGATGGAGAGAGGGGGTGGGTAAACAGAGAGGGAGAGAGGGGGTGGTTAAACAGAGAGGGAGAGGGGTGGGTAAACAGAGAGGGAGAGAGGGGTGGGTAAACAGAGAGGGAGACAGGGGTGGGTAAACAGAGAGGGAGACAGGGTGGGTAAACAGAGAGGGAGAAGGGTGGTAAACAGAGAGGGAGACAGGGGTGGGTAAACAGAGAGGGAGACAGGGGTGGGTAAACAGAGAGGGAGATAGGGGTGGGTAAACAGAGAGGGAGATAGGGGTGGGTAAACAGAGAGGGAGACAGGGGTGGGTAAACAGAGAGGGAGACAGGGGTGGGTAAACAGAGAGGGAGACAGGGGTGGGTAAACAGAGAGGGAGACAGGGGTTGGGTAAACAGAGAGGGAGATAGGGGGTGGGTAAACAGAGAGGGAGACAGGGGTGGGTAAACAGAGAGGGAGACAGGGGTGGGTAAACAGAGAGGGAGAGAGGGGTGAGTAAACAGAGAGGGAGAGGGGGTGGGTAAACAGAGAGGGAGAAGGGGGTGGGTAAACAGAGAGGGAGACAGGGGGTGGGTAAACAGAGAGGGAGATAGTGGATGGGTAAACAGAGAGGGAGACAGGGGTGGGTAAACAGAGAGGGAGACAGGGGGTGGGTAACCAGAGAGGGAGACAGGGGGTGGGTAAACAGAGAGGGAGACAGGGGGTGGGTAAACAGAGAGGGAGACAGGGTGGGTAAACAGAGAGGGAGATAGGGGGTGGGTAAACAGAGAGGGAGATAGGTGGTGGGTAAACAGAGAGGGAGAGAGGGGGTGGGTAAACAGAGAGGGAGAGAGGGGGTGGGTAAACAGAGAGGGAGACAGGGGGTGGGTAAACAGAGAGGGAGACAGGGGTGGGTAAACAGAGATGGAGAGAGGCGTGGGTAAACAGAGAGGGAGAGAGGGGGTGGGTAAACAGAGAGGGAGACAGGGGTGGGTAAACAGAGAGGGAGATAGGGGTGGGGTAAACAGAGAGGGAGAGAGGGGGTGGGTAAACAGAGAGGGAGAGAGGGGGTGGGTAAACAGAGAGGGAGAGAGGGGGTGGGTAAACAGAGAGGGAGACAGGGGGTGGGTAAACAGAAGAGGGAGAAAGAGGGGTGAGTGAAACAGAGAGGGAGAGGGGGTGGGTAAACAGAGAGGGA